>JAWRVF010001048.1:0-117989 GCA_036785485.1 Physcomitrellopsis africana
ATTTGCTTATAAAGTGATGCCATTTGGATTATGTAACACCCCGGCCACATTTCAAAGGATAATGACGCAAGCCTTTCAGGACTATTTACGATTGTCGATGGAGATATTTTTAGATGATTTTTGCACATTCAGTACAACAGCAAATCATTTGGAACGTCTTGATAACTGTTTGGACCAATGTGATAAATATGGCATATCTTTGAATTCTGAGAAGTGTCAATTTGGCATACCATCGGGAAAGCTTTTAGAACACATTGTTTCCGCGGCTCGTATCGCTACTGACCCAGATAAAGTTACTCATATATTGGCTTTACCAAAGCCAGAAATAGTGTCTGGTGTTCGTGGTTTCGTAGGCCATGTCAGCTATTATAGGCGATTCATTCATTTATTTGTAGAAATATGTCAACCGTTAACGAATCTCTTAAAGAAATCGCCACCGGATGGATCTAATCCAATTTGGACTGAGGAATGTACAGTTACGTTTGAGGAGTTAAAACGAAAATTGGTGTCAGCACCAGTACTTGTTGCACCTTGTTGGACAAAATCCTTTTATATTTATATTGATGCCTCGAATGTTGCTATTAGATCCGTGTTAAGTCAAAAAGATGAAAAGGATTTGGATCATCCCATCTATTATGCTAGTTGACAATTTGTAGCTACAGAACGAAATTATACTACGACTGAACGGGAAATCTTAGGCATGATCTATTCTGTCCAAAAATTTTGGCATTATTTGCTTGGTTACCTATTTGTATTTCATGTCGATCATGATGCTCTTAAGTATATGATTAATAAACCTCAATTGAGTGGACGCATCGCTCGGTGGATGTTACTCCTTCAAGAATTTAATTTTATTATTAATATTCGACCAGGAAAGAAACATGCCAATGCAGATCATTTATCTCAATTGTCCAATATATTCGATAACAAACTTATCAATGATGCACTTCCTGATGCGGAATTATTTGTCGTCGATGTGATCATCCCAGAATATAGTGAATTGATCCAATATCTGACATTTCAGACATTTCCACCTACATATAGTGAGAAACTTAAGAAACGCTTGATTTTGAAAAGTGCTCCGTATACGATGATTGGAGACGCCTTGTATAAGCAAGGGAGAGATGGAATTCTACACCGCTGTATTTTTCAAAGTAAAGTACATACCATATTGGAAGGATGTCATTTGGATAGTTGTACAGGGCATTTTGCCGATGACAGCACTGCCTGCAAAGCTTTAATGGCCGGATATTGGTAGCCAACAATGTTCTCAGATACACACCAATACGTCCGATGTTGTGATCCTTGTCTGCATATTGATAGACCTACAGGAACTTATGCCATGTTGTTGGTACCAATTTTAGCACAAGCATCGTTTGAAAAATGGGATATTGATTTTGTAGGATCAATCGCACCAGCCTCGCGTAATGGGCAGAAAAGATATATTTTAGTAGCGAATGATTATGTGACAAAATAGGCGAAGGCGATGGCAACAAAAATTGATAATGCCAATACCATAGCCACATTTTTATATGAGAATATTATCACTCGATTTGTACGTCCCAAGGAATTGGTTAATGATCATGGAACCCATTTTATTAACTCTACAATTGTGGCTTTGACAGATAAATACAAGATCAAGCATCGAAAGACATCCCTATATCACCCTTGCGCTAATGGATAGGCTGAAAAGACCAACAGTATTTTGTGTAAAATTTTAATTAAAACAGTGTCTGGGGTGGGAACAGACTCGAATACAAAATTGTTTGCAGCCTTGTGGACGTATGGTACTGTGTATAAAGTGACTACCAGTTCCACACCATTCCAATTGGTGTACGGGCAAGAAGCAATATTACCAATTGAATTGGAAGTTTTGAGTTTACGAATTGTATTGGATGAATGTCTTGGTGACAAGGAATCCTTCCAATATTGGTTAGCATAATTGGAAAAATTAAATGAAGTTAGGGCTATGGCTCTTTTAAGTATAGAAGCTACACAACGCTGTCGTAAGAGTTATTATGATAGTAAATTACGTCCTAAAACTTTTATGCCCAATGATCTAGTGCTTCTTTATGATAATCGCTTTCACAATTTTTCGGGGAAATTTCAAGTCCGTTGGCATGGACCTTATCGAGTAATTGAAGCCTTTTTCTAATGGTTCAGTTCAATTGGAAGATTTTATGGGCACTCAATTTACCATCCGAGTTAACGGCAATCATTTACGTCTTTATTTTATGTAAATCCGGGATGGATTTTCAAATTGGAGGGAAGAGGATGTATCTGTTCATGATAGCTTACCTTTATTGAAGGTGCATGATGGTTAGAAAAGATGACTGATGGTCAGTTTTGGGTCCTAATATGGACTAGTCAAGCAAATTGGAAGTGATGATCTCATACACTGGATTAAAGATTGTTGCTTTAGACCCCAAGTAAAAGGTTAGGAGCGGGGCAGTTAGTGAGAGTTTTTATTAGCATTCTATTTTGAGCTTGGTTGTCCGAGTGTATGCTTATTGAAGTGTAGAGTGTTCTGCAGTCAGAGAATAATGATTAGTCCGAGCAAAGAGTATGTAGTCAGGACTATACAATGTCGATGGAAAGGTCGAAGAGAATTGCAGATAGAGAGGAGAATGTCCAAAACGTGTGAAATAAGAGTAATTTGCAATCGTCGTCCCTCATGGTGGTCACCAACATGGAGCCAATGAAATTAGGGATCTGTTGGTCTCCACAAAGACAGAGAGATTTTAGAAATGCACAGATGTATGTGTTTATGCAAGGACCGGATAATTTGCCTCCAATTGATGTAGAACTAGTGGCAGAGTATATAAAAAATTATGACCCAGAGGATAGTTCTAGTGTAGTAAAAGAGAGAAAAATTGGAATCGATGAGAGTATCTTACAAAAGATATTATATTTACCAATAGGTGAGTTAGCGATGTCATACTGCATTTACGTGCAATGTATAAAAATATTAAATATCTTGTATCTATTATTAATACATGTGTGAGTGCTAGAGGTTATTTTAGAAGATATTATAAGAAGAGGATTTATTATAGCTACTTAGTTAGTGAATTATGATGGCTATTTATTTTGTTCCTACCTTATTTATATCCTAGAATAGACTCTTTTGTAATTAGAAGAAAGGTAAAGATTGTTTTACCTTTCTTGTTGACTTTTGAGGTAGAATGGACCTTGTGAGGAATAAGAAAGAAGAGCATGGGGTGAATAGGGCCTATCCAATAGGATTTGGCTGCCCATGTGGGCGTGTCATAGTCTAATATGGAAAGAAAGGGAGATATACTCCTCTTACTAGACCTAGGATTTGAGAGAGTATTGAGTGGTGAACTTTAGAGAAAGATAGCTTCAAGGAGATAGAAGCGTTTGTAATAAAAATTGGTGGGTGTGTTCTTCAAGTTGTGAGGAATTTAGAACCTACTCACTTGCTTGTTTTAAAGTTGTGAGCAAAAAATTATGCTTGTTTTAGTAGAGTAGGATTTGTTGCCACCCGACGAAGAGGGGTAGAAACTTCGAGCTGCCACTGCAAGTTTTATTTCAACTATTTCTTAGTGAATTTTATTGAAAGTGTAAGAAATTGTGCTATATTTCTATCAAGACATCTCTTGAAGCATTTGGAGTTGAAAAGCAAAAGTTGTGAGCTTGAGAGTGGGAAAGGGTTTGCTGCCATCCGATGAAGAGGGGCAGAGACTTTGTTCAACCACCCAAGTCGGACAGTCTCTTCAATCTTTTTGATTTAGATAATTTAGATGCTTATAGTAGCTTGTGTAAGTTTTCCAAAAAAAGAAAAATCAATACATTTAGAGCTTTGATGAAAGTTTTATGAGCCGTGAAGTATCAAAGAGGGCAAATTATTGCTAGGGTTTGAAGAGTAGAATCAATTAGCTACAAAATCTGGAGTTTGAGAGGCATGCATGCAAAATTTTAGAATAAGTTAGATGATGGAGTGAGCTTTCTAAAAAGCTATTGCATGTCCAATTTGGAGAAGGGAAGTGATCACAACAAAGGCTCAAGTGAAGAGGAGCTTTGCTGCCTTTGCATTTGCTTGGAAATTTTAGCGCCTACTTCTTTTAGCCATAACTTTTAAATGGTAAGTCATCTATTTGTGAAATTTTGATATATTTTACAATGGATTATTGGCTTTCCATAGGCTATAAGCACGCTTGATTCAACCTTTGGATGAATTTTTAGTGATTTATTTAGTTTCAGCTTGTTGTATAACTTGTATTCCTCATATGCGGTTGTATTTTGAGGTATACTTGAATACATACACACTTTGCTTATACCTTTTATACAAGTATATATACTTGTATTTATATCAAGTATTTATATAAGTATTTTATAAGTATTATACATAATATTTATATAAGTATTTGTACAAGTATTATACCAAGGATTATATATTATTTTATATAAGTATTTATATAAGTATTATACAAGTATTATATAAGTATTTATACAAGTATTATTCAAGTGTTTATATTTTATATTTATACAAGACTTGTACAAGTATAATACAAGTATAATTTGAAAGCTTGAACAAATATTGTGCAAAGTATAGAAGATACTTGCACGGCTTCCTCTCATGTTCCCTGCTAGTTCTAGTAAACTAGAACCCGGCGTTTTTCTAAGCCAAATTCTCTCTACTCGACACCGCTATCTTATATCCTTCACAATACTTAAGTAGAATTTTGAGTTTAATTTCTATTTAATAAGTTGGATCTCCTATAATTTTTCTGTAAATGTTGTCAATTTAATTTTTGAAAAATGTGTAAAATTTGGACTAAGATCAATGATTAGATCATCATCCACTGTCATTGTAATCTGATGTAGAATTTGATTAAGATTTATTAGGATTTATTAGGATTTTATTAAGATTTTGTTAAGATTTGTTAAGATTCATTTAGAATTTATTTAAGATTTTATTAGGATTTAGTTAAGATTTTATTAAGATTTAGATAGGATATAGGATTTGACTAGGATTTGATTAGAATTTTTATTAAGATTTGACTAAGATTTTATTAGGATTTGACTAAAATTTGATTAAAATTTGATTAGGATTTGACTAAGATTTAACTAAAATTTGATTAGGATTTGATTAGGATTTGATTAGGATTTGAATAGAATTTGATTAAAATTTAATTAAAATTTGATTAATATTTAAATAGGATTTTATTAAGATTTAATTAAGATTTTATTATAATTTGACTAAGATTTAATTATAATTTGACTAAGATTTTATTAAAATTTGATTATAATTTCTATTTTAATATTTTAAAAGAATTTTTAAATTAATTTTTCTTTTGAATCTATATAAATATTTCTTTAAGATTTCTTTATTATTTCTTTATAACTTCTTTAGAAGTTTTTTAGGATTTTTGTATTTCTTTTATAATTAATTAAAAATCTTGTTGAAAATTTTTAATGGTTGGATATATTTTTTATTCTTTAATTATAAATTATATATAATTCTATTAAAAAGATTATGATTTATTGTACAAATTCCTTTTATCTTCTACAACTAGATGCCTGGTGTATTTTCAAGCAAGATTATACTTGATATGATATTGTATTATTTAAAAATCACTTGAAGATGGAATTGTATTAAAATTAGAATGGCTATTGTCAAAGAAAAGAAGACTAGAGATTCTTGAATCAAGATTAGAAATAAAAAAGGCATTAATAAGAGTAATGAAGGCTTCACTCTTATTTCTATATATACTATCTACTTAAGAACTATGTGATAGCATTTTATAAGACCACCAACACATGTCCAATTTGCAAGACACGTGTTAAATTTGCAAGACAAGTTTTCCATATGTGTGCCTTGTACTTAGCTTCTTCCATAAGCTACCAACATGTGTGACATGTATCTAACTTATTGACCAAATTTTTAGCCTATCAATCACCTATAGATATATATAAAGGTGAAATCGTGTCTATGAAGCTTTTAAAAAGCTTCTCTCTAAGATATTATCAAATTAACCTATTTCTATCTACTTCTATCTATTTATACTAATTAGATAATTATTGAAATAAATCTTATGTTTATAACATCTAATCATATCAAATATGATAATTATTATGATTCTTTAGTATTATTTTTAATAAAAAATAACATCTCTAGAGGATAAGGATTGACCATCTATAACTTCTATATTAATAACCTTAGATTTTTTGATTATAGAAATTTTATAGATTCTTAAAAATTTTAAGTTAATAAAGCAACAAAGGCTTTTGAATCTACTAAAATAAAGATTTTTAATTTTTGGGCATCCAAACATACAGGTATGACAAAGCAACAAAAAGAATTAGATGATAATATAGGATCTTTTTGGATTTGTGGACTAAAAAAATCCAACTGCCCAATTTCTATCGTGGCTTAATATCCTTGTTTTTTTACAAAGTATTTGGTAATATGCCTACACTCTTCATTTGATGTGTATATTGATACTTTTTGTGGCAATTATTAGCCTTATGGTTAAATTATTTATATTATAAATACAAATTATGTTCTTTTTTATACTTCTTTTTTGCTTAAAAAAGAATTTGAAGCAAATCAAATCAATTTTCATATCTTCTACTTCCAAATATTTGTTAGGATTGAAAAATATAAAAGATGTCAAATAATTAATATAAATTTGTGGTCTAGATAGTAGATGTTTTTCTTGTTGATGTAAAATAGCCAATTATTATATTTTATCTCTTAATTGATGGCTTTATTAAGAATTTGAAGATTAAACATATACAATAATAGATCCTTTATATTATCTTGTAATTTCCAATGATATTGGCTTATTAATATATCTTCATTTCAATTGATATCACATACTAATTTTTTAAATTTTAAAGCATAAATAGATGCACAATAGATTCTTTATTGAAGGACTTAGATTTTAGTTATAGAGAAATAAATCTTATCATATTTTTTAAAAGCTTTTGCAAATGCTGCCAAAAATATTTCAAAGTTATGCAATATGGAAAAATTCTTATCAAATAATAGAACAGATTGAGACAAAGCTTGATTTAAGAACAAGGTTCTAATTAGACCAATACAAGATGCTTTTATAGAATATTATTAAAGTTGACATAAAATAATAAGTCATATTTGATTTTAAAAGCCATAAAACTTTGAACAAGTTCCATCAAACTTTTTTGGAAGGCTAATTCTTTGTTCTTTTATTATTAGCATTGAATTGCAATCTTCATTACATACATCTTCTAATGATGTAGACCTTGGTGATAGAATTCCTAAAATAACTTATAATAGTGGCTAAGGTAGTTCTACTCTTTGACCATTACATATGGTTGTATAAAGTTCTTTATTTTACTTAAACAAGGTCTTAATCTTGACTCTTAATTCTTCAAGAACATTTATAATTGAATCCAATTTGACTTCTTTAAAATCCGCTATATCTAATCCTTTATTTCCTATCATAAAAATAAAAAAATAAATAATAAATATAAAAAATTAAAAATAATAATAATCTAGAAGAATGTAATTTGCAACCTCTTAAGTGCTCTAGTATCTCTAAAAAGAGGAATATTTTTCTTTCTATCCAAAAAGAGCAAGCTCCAATATTGTGTTATATTACTATTAATAAAATATTACAAACACACCATTCAAATAGAATTAGACTCTAAAAGTTCAAAGATTTGAGACAAAAGATGTTTACTTTATATCACAAGTACGAAGCTATAACAAGGTATAAGAATAAGACTAAAAGATCCAAACTGAGCCACAAGGTTTGCATTGTCAAGATTAAAGATCCCTTCAATCTCAACTCTTATATATACTATATGCAAGGAAGCTCTTTGAGGAATTCTTTTTCCATTGTTTGCAACAAAATATTAATAAATTGAGTGTTATTGTAATTATATACAAGCTATTGGAATTTGTTCCTTTCATAAATGAATTTTTGAAGAATCAATTGATTTTTAGATTTCTAATAGTCTTCCTGCCTAATATAACATCAATCTTAGTAGGAGCAATTACAAAATTTTTTGAAGAATCTTCTAAAAATTACAATTTGTATCAAAAATTAAAATATTTATAATATCCTTTTAAAAGGTGAATTTGGATTAAATATTATTATAGATCTTACTCTTCAATAATTAGAACTTTCAAAGCCCCTATCAACTCTTTTTAAAATCAAAATAGCAAATAGCTCAATTATTTGCCTTCTTGGATTAAAAGAAGATATCCAAATTTCTATCCATGGCATTCCATCACTTTGACAATGGTTGAAAATAATAACATGGTTGTAGACTATCAAATCCTCATAAGCAAATCTTGATTGAAAGACGCCAAAATAATCTATAATTGAGCAAATAAAGAAGTGCAAATAATGAAAAACGATATGGCTTGCAGTATCTTAATAAATCAATAAATAGGGTTTAATAGCCCATTCTCAATATATTCCTTTGTTATAACATGATTAATGGATTAACAAACGATAAAAAAAAATACTTTCTTGATATATCGATACAATTGGCCAAGCATTGAATTATATTAGATCCAACCATACCTCTATCCTACCAAGCTTAATACCACCAAGTTTGATATTTATTAACATTTATATTATAATTATATGTTTTATTTTATATTATATTATTTTTATTAATATAAATATATTTGTATCTTATATATATTTTTATAATTATATTATTTAATCAATATTAATAAATAATAGTAAAATAAAAAAAATTAATATATTTTTATATTTATATTATAAGATTTTTACATTTTAATATTTTGTATTATATACAAAATCCATAATGTTGGAAATTATACAAATATAGGCATGAAATAATATTATATACATAGAAGTAGATAATTATTATATAGTCTTTGTTTAATATAATTTTTTTATAATTTAAAACACATTTTTGTAATTAAGTTTGTCAAATCTCAAGTATTACAATTATTTACAAAAATGTGATAGAATAATAAATTATACATTTTAAAAGTTTACTTTCTTGCATCCATAATTTCATATTATTGACTTTTATCATAAAAATTATTATTTATATTACAAATTATCTATAGTTAAATTTAAAATATATAATATTATTTGTCTTCATTACAAAAGTTAAATAATATATTAAACAAATTGCTACATCTACCTAATATATATAATATTTTTATATTTCCACAATTATATTTAAATATTATACAAACTTTAAAATTAAATGGACAACATCATAATACTTTTTTCTTTTCTCCTCCCTAAAATAAAACATGTATTGGAAAATACATTTTTAAATTAAACAACTTATAAATGCCTACATGAACCAATTAACAAAGATATATAATAACTAGGTACTCATCACTAATAAATATAAAAGACTTATATCTTATTGTGATCAATTTGTCATTAATACAATTATAATTGATAGACCTTTGATATCCATTATCCAAATCAACAACTTAATATATATGTTTGCAAACAATTAGAACATTGAATTGACATAATCATTATTTACAATAAAATGTTTTTTCCTCTATTATAGATTGTAATACTAAATGAAATATGATTCATCTGTTACACCTACAATTCCCAAAAACACCATTAATTTTCTTAATTTTTGCAACAATAAACAATCTTTAAATTCTTGTGACCATTTTACAACCTAATGTTTTTAGCAATAATAACACTATCATAATTAGGATGGTAAACAATGCAATTGTTCCAACAATCCCAAACATTTTAATGATACTCACTCAATATGTTTCATTTGTATACCAACCAAATCAATACACAGCCACTACCACCTGGAACTTCATCAACAAAACCAAATTTGACTTTGAACACACCCACATGCAAAACACAGTTAACTATTTTGTGGAGATTTGAAAACATTTTCAACCTCTTTTTGGAACATTCCATTGATTACGTCTACAGCATTGTAAAAGTGAACAAAAACATCAATATGTCAATCTTGGATTTTACATGTCATTTGCGTAGGATTAGTACATGAATGAAGCTGAGATCGACAAAATAATTGTACTCATTATCTGATAGAACCGGCTCACAGAAGTGGAAGACCCAGACAATCCGGCGGAGAGAAAGTATTTGATAATGCCCTACTCGAATGCCCATTGGTTCTCCCTCCGCACTTCCTCCTCCTCCTCCGGGGTGAAATCGTTCTTGATGTTGAACGTCTTCCGGATCTCCTCCGGTGTCTTCCCCTTTATCATGTCCGCCACAGTTTGGCACGTCAAGTCCAACAGGTTCTTGATGTTCAGATAGTTCGCTGCCTGTTCCCATCATTCCACTCCTTCCCGTTAGCACTGCTCCTCCTCGTCCTCGCCCGACACACACACCTCCCCCCCCCCCACCTCACTTCCTGCTCTCCCTCCCCCCTAGCCTTTGTAAACCCAATGTTTCCACGCGCCCACATCTCATACCCAAACCAACGCCCCATTCCTTACCAGGATCAGGTCGAACAGCGTCGCTTGGTCCACCTTCACAAAATCCGCGTCCCACGCCTTGATTTCGTCCTCTGACGCCGGGGGCTTGTCCTCGCCCTGTTTCTGGTTGTCCACGTGGTACTTGCAGTACTCGATCACTTTCGCCAGGATCTTGCTCGACACGTTTGGCAGCGGGATCACCGCATCTTTGCCCGTGTCTTCGATCATGTTCTTCACTGCCTGCGACTCGAACGCCACTGCCTCGTCCACCTCGAACATCTCGTCATCTGAGCTTCTCAATTTCACGCGCTGCTCCGCCATCGCCACTAACTACCCTCCCAAGATCCCTGAAAACACCCCACCACAACGTCCCCTCAAACACCCTGCACCATGTACGCCGACATCAACCCACACACCCGCAACTCCCACCCTCTTATGCTACTAACCACACACTCTCGCAACATCACCATGAGATCCCCATCCCGCTTGTAACACAAACCGGAGCCAATAACGGGGTTGCACCCTAATCCTGACCGCGTCACACACCAATCCTCATGCTTGCCGACCAAGCCACCACGGCGGATGACAACCGCTCCCAACTTCACAATCTCATTACATATTGCCCTCACAGCTCACTGCAGGCCCGATCACCGATCCGTCGGATGCTACCGTACACGCTCAAATGACCCACCCACTTCACGCCCATGGTGGCGTCAAATTTCGGTCCCCCGAGGCCCAGGCAATGCACCACACGCCCTACAATACGCCATCCCTCCAACCACAACCACCACACCATTACAACCCATCGCCCAACATCGCACGGCTTCCAGTTCAGTGCTTCAGGCCACGAAGCGCATTTCAGCGGCGTTCAGCACTCCCTTACACAGCTCCCCCAAGGAACCAATCTTCCAAGCGATTACGACAATAAAGCACGACAAACGACCCGCCATCCCCACCAACATGGTCGCAAACAAAACGAAACCCTAATCGCTAAATCCCGCTCATCAACTGCCAGTCGCACGACAGAGATAGCATCGTTGAGCAACAATTTTGCACATGCAATTCGTCGCATTGCGGCGGGTCACTCACTTGGCAACGCACTGGATGGGGAAGCAGAGCAGAGTTTGTCCTCCTCGTTGCAGCGATGGCGCAGATCCGCGTTGCTGTTCTCCACTGCGAGTCGCACAACAAAATTTAAAGCACCTCGTGGGATAGAAATTTGAACGCTCGACATTTGAGAGCCCGCATTTTGGCAATGTCCACGTCATTCTTTCCCTCTGTTCATATGTGCGGTGTGAACGGGGTTAATGGGTCGTAGCGTGGCAGTCAAGTTTAGTGTGGAATTCTAATTTAGCATCCTTCGTTCGGTGTCTACTTGGATGCTAAGTCCCACACGAGGTGGGGATGATGAATTTTTCATATATATATATATATATTGCCTTCTTTTGTGGTTATGAGTCAGGGGGTATATTTGAATCTTATGGCATCTCATTGTGAAAGAAGATGAAACCTTTCTCTGGTAAATGTTGTGGTTGCTGTTTGCATGTGTATCAAGGCAAATGAAGGGTCTATTTTATGTTTTATTATTCTAGCACTGGTGTATGTTTGAAGGTCTTTTTTTACTGCACTATTTCATGTACTTTTATGTTGTTTCTCGTGGTTATAAATAATGCCATCGGTTGTGAAGATGATAAAATTACTGGTACGTATTCTTCATTCAAAACATATTGAAATCAATTTAGTAAATGTAATTCTTGACTTATACCATAACATGAAGTTAGTTGGATATGTATGATCTGTACCTTTCTTGAAAGAGTGTCTATGTCACTGAGGGAAAATGAAGACCTTAGAATGCTGTTCAATTTTATTTTTTTTGATATTCGTAGTATGAAATATTATCTAAAATAATCATTGGTTTTGCTAGGAAGTCTAGATGTAAGCTTTGAACAATGAGTTCTAAGAAATCTTCACAACTTTAAACAGTGTTGCAAAGAAAAAGACTAGAAATGGTGAACATGAAAAAAGAGTTAAAAAAAAAGTGGTGTCTCCACCTAAGTTATAGCTTGATGCAAATATATCACTAAAGAAAATTAAACCAAGAATTAAATCTTGAATTGATATCTAGAGAGGGCTAGTTGTGAACCAAGGTTAAAACTAGACCTCAAGGCATAAAACCATGTACTTATGAGAGATAGAGGGTTCTTTTGTAGATCAAAGAGCAAGATTTAAAAACAAGCTTGATAGGATTTTTTTGAATATTGGTTATGAGGTTTTTGAGTTTGTAATGATTTAAAGAGAGCTATGCAAAGTTGAGGTTCTATTCGAATGACTTTGGTTTTTGAAAAATAAAGTAGATTCATATTTTTTAAAAATTTGTGAATTTTATAGCAGATCTATAAGTGAAAATTTGTGGATGTATGAATTTAATTGTATTGAATGTGTATTGTGAATTTGAACTTAATTAGAGGGTTAGATCAAAGGTTATTAGAATTCAAGTGGATTAGGATCTTGGAAATTGAATTTTGAGGATCAACATAGGTTTTTGTGATTTTGAATAATTTTCCAATTAAATTGAAATTGATTTTTTTCCCTTGTACTCATAGTTGACTTATTTTCTAACATCTATGCAAATTTTTAGAGCAAGTAAATGGTGCAAAAAGAAGTTATTGATGCTAGAAGATTGACATAAAGATTGGAGAAGAAGGACAATTGACACTTGAGCAAATTAGGAGCTTTTTCTTTCAATCTAGAAGTTCAATTTTTTTTTTTCTAATTTTTTATGCTTGATTCCAATTAATAGATTAAAAAGTGTGATAATTTTGAATGAATATCAATGGCTAATTTGATAATTATTGAGGTTTTAAACCTACTATAGGATTTGATTAAACTTCAATTATGATTTATTTAGGATTATTTTAGGATTTCATTATAATTTTTTAAGATTTACTTAGGATTTGATTAAATTCAATTAGAATTTATTTAGGATTTTTTTGGAATTTTTTAAAGATTCTTTGTAATTTATTTATGATTTTTTTAAGGTTCTTTATGATTTCTTTTAGATTTCTTTATGATTATTTTAGGATTTGATTGGGATTTGATTAGGAATTATTAAGATTCAATTAGAATTTATTTAGGATTTTATTAAGACTATTAGATTCTTGGTTAGTAGCAAAATACAACTTTATCTTCCACAACTAAGTGCTTGGTGCATTTCTAAACAAGACGACACATAATACAACATCTTCTCACTTTATACTATATCCACAAACCATTGCTTGTAAAAGAAAATTTATCTTTAGTAAGCAATGAACTTTTGTAAGTCTTTTAAACCATGTTTTTTCAAAATGGGCTTCTAGGTATAAAAGACCTTCTAAGGTAATACAAAAATTGGAATCAAAGAATTAAATTATAGATATTTAAACCATATTAAATAATTTAAATTTAAATTCAATTATGATTACATCCTAAAACATTTATTGTTGGATGTTGTTGAAGACAACATTTTTAAAGAGAAAATAAGTCATAATATATAGGGGCAATATATAATTATAATAAATTTAATTCTTAAGTTAGAATATAGTAAAATATCAAGATTTTGCAGAATACATTTTTAAAATTTGTTTATTTGTTTTGATAAATGTGTTGGAGACATTTTTAACAGATTCAAAAGGCATGCAAAAGGTTTCTGCTAATTGAAAGACCTTATGAACAAGCAACTTTCCTAAAAAATAATAATTGAAATAATAAACCTCAAAAATTTATTTTTTATTTTATTTTATTTTTTCAGAGGAAATAACTTAATAAAAACCTGTAATTCTTCATACTAAAAAAAAATAGTCTACATGTTTTAAATTCTCAAAATAAAGAAAGAGGCAGTGTTTGTTTTATGACAAAAAATGAAATAGTATCATAAGAACAAACATCATTGAGTTATCTAATACAATTTGATTTTATATTTTCAATTGTTCTACAGTTGTTTAATACTGCAGTAATCAAATTATGTTGTTACTATTTATTTATTCATTTTACATGGAATCCAAAAATAATACATTCCAGTTGTCATGTTTAAAACCATTGCCTTAATTCTATGTGAAAACTATTTAATTGGTCATGTTCAAAAATATATTAAAAGTATTTCTAATTTGTATCCATATTCTGCTACATTCATTTTATCCAATTCCATGTTAATTCAGTTTTAATAAAAGAAAATTGAAGAATAATTTGGTACAACTTCAAGGTGTCTCAAAATGCTTTTTTTAATACTTCTATACACATGACACTCATATAGAATAAAAAGAACATGTGTTACTGAAATTGAATTTACTAAAACCAATAAATTTATTAATTTTTTCATACAAAACTGTTATTAAAAATATGAAATTTAGAATAAAACTCATGAATTTCACTACAATCAAATTAAAATAATATTCTTTAAAACAAATTTAATATTAAAATTAAAATATCTAATTTTTTTGTACGACTGCACAAAAAGGGGCATGCTTACTTCAACCCTTTTTTACATTAGGTGTTGTTAAAAATTATCTTAAAGCACTTTCTAATCCGCTAGAAGGTTATTAGAATATGCAATACTCCATGACGAACTACTTCACCTTACCCATTGCAATTTTGTTGTGTTTATTTATTTATTTATTTTACATAAAACATAGTTTGAGCAGATTTTATCCAGTAACATGAAAATAGGTAATTTTTTTCTTTTTTTCTTTTTTTCTTTTGAATGAATAATCAGTGGTTGCATAGTTTTGTTTTGTTAAGTATGGAATAAAAATCATCAGGTGGTAAGTCTATTACGCCTTTAGGCTTGGCAACAACTTCCAGACTTGGCATACTCTTCTCCAAATCTTGAATCTTGTAGAATATTTAGAGATTGATTTTGTCATCTAGTGACACGACTTTTATTACTGATGCGCATGCCTAATATAAAACAATTCATGTGCACAATATTTAGCAAAATAAGGAAGAAGGTAGGTGAAATTCATCCAGTGATTAAGTAGTAAAGAAAGAACCTCGGAATTCATAGCAGAATGGTGGCAGGAAGAAAACCAAGAGGAACACTTAGGTTAACGAGTTTAAGCTTCGGTGCCCGATCACTTTCGGTATGCTGAACCCTTACTGGGGGCTAGACCACAAGTCAATAAGGACGTGTATGATGAGCATTGTTTCTAATTATAGACATTCTGGGAGTACTCCTCCGACAAGGAAAATAGAAAAGTAATGAGCTCTTGTTGAATGTTTCCACAGCAGGACTAAACTGTCGCCGACCAGTGCAGCTTCCGCAATTTTCCAAACCTGCAATTAGTATTTACACAAGTACTCTCCCATACTCACTCGCTCACTCTTATTGTGTCTGTGCTGCTCTTCCATAGCTTGATTTTGGTCCATTTTGTGACTGGAGGTGGAGATCAGCCACATCGATCGGTGAGTGACCCGCCGCAATGTGCCCGATGCCCTGCTTTGCTGTGTCTTTTGTCATGAACTGTTCGCGCAAAACTGCTGCGATTTCTGTAACGTGAGGGGAAGTTGATGAGCGGGATCGAGGGCATGGGAGGGTGGGAGTTGGGGATGTGTGCGAGGTGATAGTTTTGGCAGTGATGAGGTGGCGGAGGGGGTGTTTGTGGGTTGGTGTTGGTTGATGTGCCTGGTGTTGACTGCAGGAACGGAGACGGAGACGGTGCAGTGTGGTTGAGTGGACGTGGTGGTGGAGTTTTTGCAGGGATCTCGGGAGGATAGTTTGTCGCGATGGCGATGGAGACGATGATGCCGACATACTTGATATCGAGGCGGGTGACGCACTTAGAGGCGTTGAAGGGGTTTCAGAAAGCACTCGGTTTACTGAAGAGATCCGTAGATGCGTTCTTCCCGGTGGACGAGATACCTAAAGAGTCCATGAAATCATAAATAATATTTTTGATATATAATTCATTAAATATTATACTAAATTATTTTTATCAAAATATAAAAATATTTTAAAAATAAATTCATTCTCTTATAATATACATCGACATAAATTTTTTATTTAATTTAAAAATAATAATGATTATAAATTCTAAAATATATATTTTTCATAGATCTTAGGTAGATAGTATATATAGAAACAAGAGTGAAGCCTTTTTCACTCTTGTCAATTCCTTTTCTTGCTTCTAGTCTAGTTCAAGAGTCTTTTGTATTTTCTAATTTTTAGCAATAGCCATTCCAATTTCTTCTTGAATACATATACTTTCTTATTTCTATTTTATCATTTTTTTTTATATATAGGTTTTATTAATTTATGCATCTTTTTGAGTTTGTGTTCTTGACAATTTGACAAGAGTGAAGATATAATATGAGAGCTTTGTCTTTTCTTGATTAAGAATAGATTACTTCTTTCTCTTGATAAGACAAAAGCATATTAGAAGTTATAGATTATCTACTTCTAAATTAATATTGTTTATAGAATTTTTTTTCTTTATTCTTGAGTGTTTTTATTTTATTATAAGAGTAGACACTCTTTTCTATCTATTGTATTATCATGGTAGAACTTGTTGAAATGAAGAGTGTAATGGTACAATTGCAAGAACAAATAAGATAGTTAATACTTGTAATACATCAACTCAATATACCACCAGAAAGAATAACAAGATTAGCACGAAGTGAAGATATAGAGATGATTAGAGCTGCTTCAAGCCATACTACTTCATCTATGATGGAACACCATTTAAGCATCAAAGAACCAAAAATTAATTTGCTAGAGAAGTTTCATGGTGGTGCTTCTAATTGTGTGGATGATTGTGAGTGAGTTAGTAGTGGTTGATTCCTTTTGTGGACTTTTTGAGTGAGCATTTCAACCCTATCTTTCATCATTAGTAAGTTTTTCATCTTTCTTTATTATTATTGTAAACAAAGCTTTTATCATCTATAGTTAAAACAAAAAAAAACAAAAAAACAAAAAAAGAATAAAATAGAGGATAATTTGTTCTCAGATTTTTATTAATCAGTTTTTAAATATTTATTATCTAAATTTAAAATATTGTGAAGACATATATCTTATTGTTAGCTTTTCAAAAAATCTTCTTATGTTTGATTTGGATCGAATTTGAATATTTGGTGAATTTTTGATTAGAAGAGGTTTGACTGCTTTGAATATTTGCCCCCAAGAATGACTTGCTCTCGGATTTTTATCAATCAATTTTATGATGTTTGTTATTTGACTTTGAATTTTGGTGGCATTCTTCATCTTATTGTTAATGTTCTAAAGAGTTATTACACGTTTGGTTTGGACAAAAATCAAATTTTTTGTGAAATTTTAATTAGAAGGGGATTCATTGCTTTGGCAATTTTATATACTCCTTGTTTGAAAAGGCATTTTTTAGTGCCAATTGACTATTTTTAATTGAGGTTGTTTTGAATAGAAACACTTGAAGAATAAGCTCAAATTGGTGTAATTTTTGTTGATCTTTCATTGATATTTAAATTGTAGAAATTTTTGGAGTGGAGCTCATCTTCAAAAGTTTCATCACTTCTTTCCTTGTGAGTTTCTTATTGAGAGCCCATCTCTAGTAGTTGAGGGATTTAATCACCTTTCCTATCGCTCATATCCCATCTTTTCTTAGGAGATAATAGATTGGTTATTTGAATAAGGAATCCTTTATTTTATCCTTATAAATCTTCTTGTGGGCGGCCTTTCTCTAGTGGTAGAGGGATTTAATCACCCTCTCCACCCGCTATCGTGGTGAGAGTCTTAGCCCTAAGAAACACTGGGTCTTTTGTGCCTCTCGTTTCTTAAGTGCAAGATGAGATTCATAAAGTTCATAAAATTGAAGAATTTACATAAAAACATACTTTATTAACCTTGCCATATTCTGCCTTTAGAAACTCGCCCTCAAATTTGCCCATAAATCCTAGGATATCACATCAATTGAAGCAAAATTTGGACACAAAGTACTTAAGGAAATAAGGAAGCAAACCCCATAATCCTTTTGATTATAGCTCATGTGGTTAGAGAGAACCATGTTGTCAAAGAAACCCCTCCATGCTGCCTTTGATTCTGGACCCCCTTTGCTTCACACCTTCATTGCTCCTCATTATCAAAACCCCAAGTATTGAAATTTGGTAGGCTTGTTGCTTGCTTTATGTTGTAAACATCCTCCAATTTTTGCTCCAAAACTCCTCTTGAAAATAGAGTTATAGACTCTACCCTTCTCCTTTAATTCTGTCTTCTACCAACTCTGGATCCGACTACAAATTTCCTCATAATTCTTTAAAAATAACTCCAATAGCAATCAGTTTTTTACACAACTTAATAGACTCATATATCTACAAACCCCAATAAATTTTACTCAAAATGCTACTTTGATCACAAAGATATGCTCCCCCAAACTTCACTGACTTAGAGATAGACCCCTATCACTTTGAAAGAGCATAACATTTTTTTTATAAGATAAATGAGTATCAAACTTACCCTCATCTCTTTCTTAACTTGCTTAGATCACGTCTATCAAATTTCACACTCAAATTCATTCCCTAACTCCATTCATACCCAAAAAAACCCACACACACTCTCTGCCCATACAAACCCCAATTCTGCTTTCACTCTATTTCTCTTTTCACCTACATCCGGTTACAATTTCACTCATAACTCTTTGCTCAAAGATCATATTGACTTAAGATTTTGATTCAAATTAGTAAACTCTATAAGGAACAAAACCCCAACAAAATTTGCCTCTAAAGTCCAAATGGTTCTCAAGAGCCGAGGCCCGAAATTTAGTAAACCTCACTGCCCTAGTCTTAAACACCTGCAACTTTGACGACTCATATCTCCCTTGATACTTAACCAAAAGACATGAAAATTGTTTCTATATGTTTCTTATCTTGTCTACTACAAACCCACAAAAAATTTCACTTAAAATCCTCTCTAAGCTTCTTCTACACACAAAAACGTATACTGCCTATCAAAAAGAAACCCTATCTCTCCAAAAGAACCTCCCTCTTCTTCTTCACGACCCCTTCTTGTCCTCCCGGCCTGGTCTTCCTTCTTCCCTTGGTCAAAGAGACACCTCAGCCATATCTTTCCACCTCTTCAATCCTTTCTTTTGGATTAATTTGAAGGAATCTCACTTTTTGAGGTAAATTTCTATTCTATCTTCTTACTACCATTTTTCTACCAACTTCTCTTCTAATTTCAGCCCACAACATTTAAGTTTAGATCTAAAATAGAAGAGAATAAAGGTAAAGTAGATCTAAGATAAAATAGAAAAAAAATCTAATAAGTAGAAAAAAACAATTAAGATTAGATTAGAGATAAAAAAGAAAGAACTACATCCTACACTGCCAAGTCAAAGAAGCTTGTGTGGTTAAGTTCTTAGCTACTTTGGAGTTGACGTGGGTTCGAATCCACTTGACTTCACTGTAGAAATCCTTGGCTTCATGACTTGGTACTGCTAGTGGGAATTTCAGCAGGAAATTAGTAGTTTGGCCTACCTATCATCCCTGAGCTTGTGATAAACATTATAACCTCCAAGATAATGTGGTTATAACCACAACCCCCTCTCTTTTTCATCCTTTCTTCTTCTAATCTTAATCTTTTTATTTTAACACATTCCTTTATATCTTTCACACTATGTTTTAATTTACAACATGACATCCACCCCCTCCAAACCTGCACATCCTCCGGAATGTGCCACCATTCATTCTTCATCTTTTCCATCCTCATCTTCAGTTTCTATGATATTTGTATCCTCCATTGATGTAGATGATAGCATTTCAAGGCTTTCAAATGAAAACCTGTCACTCCTCTTTCGAAATGTTTTCACTCGCTTACCTGCTATTGGATTTCTAAGTACAGTTCCATCTAATTCACGAAGTAAGTAAGTGCCATTTTCATAAACAGTGACAACAATATATGGTCCAAACCATCTTCGAGCAAATTTCTTCTGAGTGCTATGCTGATGCTCCAATGTACTATCATAAACCACCACCCAATCTCCCTCTTCAATAGGCTTTACTCGCAATCAATGTGTCTTATCAAACCTTTCCTTATTGTTAAGCCTTACTTCTTTAAGTCTTTCCACTGCTTTTTGATGTGCCTCTGGTAGTTTACCAATTTGTTGTATTCGAAGTTCTAGCAACCGCCCTCTAGAAATTCCATCTTCCCAGGACAAATACAACCATGTAGGAATTGATTCTTCAATTGGCATAATAGGCTTTTGTCCCAACATAAGTTCAATTGGCATATAACTTGTTACTGTACTATGTGTAGTTCTGTCAGCCCATAAAGCATAAGGTAGTAATCTAGGCCAATCTTTAGAATTTCCTCTACAAGCTTTGACCAAAGCTTGAATGATTGGAGGATGACCTCTCTCACTCTTTCCATTTGCCTCAGGATTATATGCAGTTGTCAACTTCAATTTTACTCCATGCTTTTCAAAAAATGTTTTAGCTTCAGCAGCATTTAATTCTCCTCTATCAGCTCTCATTCTTCCTATGCATCCATATCGACTGAAAATATCTTCAAGAATAAATCTACACACTCTTTCAGTCTGCTTGGTCCTCAATGCTCTTCCTTCAACAAAATTGGATAGCTCTTCTCTTGCCAATACTAAGTATTTCATTCCCCATAATCCATTTGGCATAGTAACTAAGTCAATAACCCATTGGAAGTGAATAGCAAGAGGATAAGTAGGATGCAATTCATCACGATACCAGATCTTTGATTGAAATTGACATTCAATATATGAACTTACAAAATCTTCCACATCTTTGTAAAGTCCTTTCCACCAATATCTTTCTTTGATTTTTGTATATGTTGCCCAAATGCCTCGATGCCCAGCCCAATTTGTATCATGAAATTCCTTGAGAATTTGAAGTTTTGTGGATAAATCTCCAACCACTCTCAATGGAATCCCATCTTTTCTTTTTGGTTTCCTCCACAAAAATCCATCACGTAAAAGATATTCATAGGAATGTCTTCTAACTTCCTTAAAATACTTCTCTGACCATTCTGCTTGCTTTTGTAGAGTACTTAAATACCAACCAACATCTTTCAATCTACCTTCATATAATTCTTCCTTAAAAGGAAGAATTGTATCTTCTCTTTTGTTGGTGTTAACAAATACAATGCTATAGCTTTTGCTGTTGTCATCTTCATCATCATCTTTTGCAATCATTTCTTCATCTTCAATATAATTAGCTCTAGACAACATATCTGCTACAGCATTTTTTTTACCTTTAATATGTACTAGAATTGGATTAAGAGATTTGATAAAAGCTATCCATCTCAACATAGCAATATCTGGAATTGAACAGTTTGAAATCATACCAAGTAGAGGTAAACAATCAACTTTCAATACTACATTTGCTCCAATTAAATAATTCCTTTCAGCCTTTAATGCTGTGACAACTCCCCATAGTTCTCTTTTTACTTGCGGATAAGCTCGTTGTCGCTCAGTCAAAATTCTTGCTCCAAATCTAGTTGCAAAACGTCTTCCATTGATATCATCTTGACCAACAGCCCAACCTATAGCAATTGGACTAGTATCCACCATCATCACCACTGGTTGACCATTTTCATAGTCAACTTGCTTTAAAATAGATGGAGATCTTAAAATATTCTTTAAAGACTCCATAGCTTCATTTTGATCTTTTTCCCACTTGAATTTATTTCCCTTTTGTAAGAGTTTGTAAAGAGGCTCTGATATATGGGCAAAATGTGGAATCCAAATTTGATAGAAAATACATGCCCCCAAAAATCTTCTTACTTCAGTTATACTATTACAAGGCTTCATCTTAGCAATAGCATCGATCTTCTCCGGATTTGGTTTTCTACCATAGCTTCCACATAAATGACCTACAACAATGATTTCATCCATTCCAAACTTTGATTTGTCAATAGATAAAGTTAGACCTACCTCTTCAAGTCTCTTCAAAATTTTCTCTACATCTTCAATGTGTTGTTTGACAAATTGCCTACAACCATTTTTATCAATTGTTGTATCCTTCACTTCTTCTTTACAACCTTTGATAGGAATATCATCAACAAAAGGTATGGTCTTTTCAGGTACAAACTCCTTTAAAACTTGATTCATTGCATTTTGCATATGTGCTACTGAATTGGTAGCTCTTTGAGGTAATGTGCACATACGAACCAAACCCAAAGGCGTCTTCATTGTTGTTAAATCTCTACTCTCTGCTGCAAGTTGAAATTGATCATATCCAGAATATAAGTCCCCAATTGAATAAATTGCATGCCCCGCAAATGCCTCAGCAACTTCATCTACAATTGGTCCAAATCCTTTGTTCCTGATTGTCACACCATTGGCAGGTTGCATATCTTGAATAAACCTTAATGCTCCAGATTTCTTTGGCACTGTAAACCAGCGATTTGAATATGGACCCATGGATGGTTCTATAATCCCCATTTCCATCTTCTCCTCGAGCAATTTAATTAATTTTGGTAGTAAAGCTCTTGGAACCGGAATGGGTTTTAAATCCCATGGTATATGTGGAACTGTAAAGATCACCATAGGTGCTACCTCATTTGGATAAACACATCCTATTTCACTAGGTTTAGATGCAAATGCCTTTCCATGTTTTAAAAGCATGCTTTGAAATAAATACTTCTCAGGTTTATTTAAAAACTCACCCCCTCCAATCTCCAACTTGTCAAGTGTTTCTTTAGTGAATTGATGTCCAATTCTTATATAACTTCTTAATCCTGGCTCCTTTTCAGCTCGCTTGAAATAATCTTCAGAATTATCTGGTAGTTGAGTTGCTACTGGCTTTACTTTCTTTGCTACTGATTTATACTTGGCATTCACTTCAGCTTCATTTTTCCACTTACGGATATCAATGTCTTCACCATGGTCTTCCATAAAATGTAATATTTCTTTGTAAAAGCATTGATCATTGACTTCAACTATAATACCTCTATTATCCATAACCTCCTCCATATTTTTCAACCTTTCTAATTGATGTAGTAGATCAATTGGAAGTCCAATCCATTCTATTAATCCCGATATATTTTCTTCTTGTGAAATTATCTCCATTTTTTCAAAATTCTTTTCTATTTTTTTTATTTTGGCTTTATATTTAGAATCCAATACACTTACACCTTTGAAATTCAAGATACTATGATCACTCAAACTCAAAATTCCATATCCATTCTTATATATATTCGGGAATACCTTAGTAAATATATTAATTCAAGACTCCGCTGACCTCCATTCTCCACGCCGTCGCACGGGCGGAACTTCATTTAATATATCGCACTCTAGTCAGAGAGTACTTTCACTTAATATTTATTGGCTAAACTCTAATGAGTTATTTGTCCTTAATAAGAAGGACAAATACACACGACAATATAAGAAAGAGGTTTTGTATGATTAAAACCTCTTATTTTTAAGTAGGTTTGTACATAAGTTTTCTCTATGATATGTAAAAAATCCTTAAAAACCTTTTAAAGACTTATCTATATATCAAAATCATATCATGGCTCTATACATCCACCTTTTACACCTCCATAAAGTCTTGGCTCCCAAAAACACCTTTACTATGCACAAAAGTCCAAATTTGCAACAAAAACCCTTAAAAATATATTTTCCCGCAAAGGATGTTTTTCTTTCCAAACTTTAGAAAATCATATCTTCTGATCCAGCCGTTCAGTTTTCTTCAAACTTTCAGGCAAGGTAGAATTCACCTTTAAGCTTTACCACAAAAAAATTCAACTGCAAATATACTTTCGATCGTTTGATATCTCAAAACCCCTAGCAGGTGCTTAAAACCCTAGCTCAGAGACACCCGAGCACTATTATCTCTATATCTCACAAATCCGAAATCCTAATGCCACAAAATTTTTGCATATAGTCTTGTGACATAAATATATATACTCTTGAAAATTTTGAGCCAAAAATCTATCAAATTGACTAAGATATAGCTCAAAATGTAACCGCAAGTTAAGCAGAGTTACTTACTGCCTTTAGCTTACAAGCACTAACTTCAACCGTAATATCTCCTTGACTTCAGCTTGATTTTATCGTTTATGCTTTAAATGCCATAGTGCGCCTAATCCCGGGGCCGTTGATCTTTATCGTCAGAGCTGAGATGTATCCAAAAGAGTGACAGTATGTCCAAAATCGACACCCTAACTTTGAGTGCCTATAACTCCTTCATTAAAAGTCCAAATCATGCAAGATTTGCACCCAAACCATACCCAAAAACCTAAACCTGATGACCCTAGCCTCTGATGTTCGACTCCCCCCGAAAAACATACCCTAACTCCTAATAAACCCTCGGGCAGCCTCCTTGAAGCCCATTGGGCATGATTTTTGGCCAATTAGAATAGAGAATTTTATCATCTACCTCTATTCATCCACATGGATGGCCAAACTACCCTTTTTACACTAAAAACCCTTTTCTAACCCTTCTTCTTATAAGATTTACATACTTGGTGCTTCAAGCACCAAATAAAAGAAGTAAATAAGATCTTAAGGATCACCAATGTCTAACATAGGTGACCTAAGATATATACAAGTTACTATCAATATAAAATTAACTTCAAAAGTCACTACTAAAAGAAAAATAAGGTTGGATAAATCTTAATTATAATCCTTTTAATAGATCCTTTCTAAACTACCAACCTAATCATATCCTATAACCAATAAAATCTACTGATATGACTTTCATTTAGCTAAGTAATAAATTGTACATTAAATTTACATATACAATTTTTTCACATAGTAGCCGAACCACAACACGACAACGCGGCGCGCTTAGAAATTCAACTTCCTTCTTCACAACAAGAGGTTTTTCAATGAATCGACCTCTATGACTCACACTGCTTCACCGTAAGGAATTGTACCGAAGCTCCTTCCATCACAACTTCAAACTCGCGACAAGGAGATCCATCATCTAGCACTTGGGCTTCCATTCTCGAAGTTCGCAATATACTATTGACCAAGAATAATCGATACGTACTCACAATCGTGAACAAAGAAAATTTCCGCTTCATTTCTCGACATTCCAACCTCGCTTCACCCGAGAACATCATCATGTTCCAAACAACCCTCCTTTTCATCAAGGTTACAGCCTCTCAATATCCAAATTCTTATGATTGGTATCTATATTTTTTCTTCTCATATACTTTACATGATATTAATTTTGTTCCACGACAGAGATCTATAGCCATTTTTTCTTTCTCATATAACGGCTTTTTTTATACGAGAGCACCCGGAGCCTTATGATCTACCAAAGCATGGATTGTTTCATTCAAATTTTCAAGCTTAATGTGAGCTTCTGTAGTAGCTCTAGCCCAATAAGGATGAGAAAATCCTAAAACCTTTGCACCCTTTTTTCCATCACCATCATCAAAAGTGGCATAAGCATATACCTTTGCTTTTTTTTCCTCCATGTTGTGGTTGGTATCCTCCTTCTTTTTTTGAAGTTGAAGAGAAAACATGTCTAAAACCTCCTCTTCTAAATCAATAGGCATACCATCATTTACATCTTTTTCTTCAATCCCATGACTCACCTTATCATCCTCCACAATCATAATTCTTTCAAAGCTTAACTTTCATTCAATAGAAAATACTTGGCCAATCTCTTCCTCCTCCTCTTTAATTAAACAAGTGTCAATGGCACTTGTCATCACTGTCTCTACAGTCATTTGGGATTTTCTCTTGATAATATCAATAATCAACTCATGGAAGTCTTTCTTTGCAATTCCTAAGACCTCCCGTAAGGTAAATTCAATTTTTGTCTTTTTTCTTGTACCACCACATTTTTGTGTTTGCTTCTTATTCATTGGTTTTTCATCTTCATCTTCTACATTCCTTCCTCTCTTTACTTCCACATAGACATTTTGAAAGTCTTCATTCTCCCTTTCCTTGTCTAAAAAAGCTCTGATGCTAATTGCATCAACTAGATCATTCCATCCTGTTTTCTTTCTAATGGCCTGAGCTCCTCTAATCATAGTTTCATGATTCTCAAGATATAGAGCTTCAACATTATTTTCCCAGGCCACAATTTGATAAGAATCTGCATTACCTGAATCTCTTGGCTTAGGCTTCATCATTCGATCTTCCATTAATTTTTTCATTCCACCTTTGGCAAAGTTAGTATCCAAAGGAAAATCTGTAGATGCATCTCTAATCTTTCCATCTTTGAAGGTAATGATGCCTTTCTTCATGGCATCAGCATATGATTCACAATCACTACGTTTATGATCAGAATCATCACACCAAATGCACCTCATGACATATCCCCTCTGTCCTCCAGAAGTTTGAGAGATACTTGGCTTTGTACTTCTTTTTAAAGCACTCATCTCCACTTTCAGCTCCTTCAATCCCTTCACCAATTCCTCTAGAGTGTCCTCATCCAGAGCCTTACCCTTTGAAGAGCTTGATGGTATCATTGAAGATGTCCTTGTAGTTAGTGGTGTTGAAGCTTCCATCTTTATTCCATATCCCCTAGCCTTTACCCGCTGTTGCTTTGCAATAAGACTTACTGCATCCTCCAATTGTCTCCAATTGGTACTAAAACCTCCTTCAGCTGCTCCATCTTGAAGAAGAAGTAATAGTCTATCCTCCAAAGCTTCATTTGCAGCTTGTAGAAATAACTCTGATTTTCTCACTTCAAGAATCCTCTTCTCTGTTAATGAGAGTTGTCCAAATTTCTTTTCAAATTCTCTTAACAATTCACTTGGTCCCATATTGTTACCTGGTTGTTGTTCCACCCAATCAAAGAAATTCCTTTTGGACATCCTTTCTTCATCTTCATCAAAAAACTCATCTCGAAGCCTCTCTTCAAATTTGGCCCAAGTAATCTCTTATCATCTCTGATCTCCAATCTGTCTCTATCATCTTCTCCTCTGAAATTTGATAGATTTCCATCTCACAAGTATAATTCCTTAAAAACTTTGAAATGTTCTTTCCATTGAATCTTTCATTCTTAGAAATAACAGCTTTCAAAGCTTTTGTAGCTCCTTGTCCAGCTGCATTGGCAACTTGTTGTCCCATAAACATTTGCATGGCCCTAAAGAACTCCTCTGCAAAGTTTTGACTACCTCCTTGAGCTTGACTACTACTGGTTCTATTATCCCCCATCTTGCCTTAAAAATCTTGAAGCCTTAGAGCTCTCTCAGTGGAAGCACCAAATGTCGTGGTGAGAGTCTTAGCCCTAAGAAACACTGGGTCTTTTGTGCCTCTCGTTTCTTAAGTGCAAGATGAGATTCATAAAGTTCATAAAACTGAAGAATTTACATAAAAACATACTTTATTAACCTTGCCATATTCTGCCTTTAAAAACCCGCCTTCAAATTTGCCCATAAATCCTAGGATATCACATCAATTGAAGCAAAATTTGGATACAAAGTACTTAAGGAAGTAAGGAAGCAAACCCCATAATCCTTTTGATTATAGCTCATGTGGTTAGAGAGAACCATGTTGTCAAAGAAACCCCTCCATGCTGCCTTTGATTCTGGACCCCCTTTGCTTCACACCTTCATTGCTCCTCATTATCAAAACCCCAAGTATTGAAATTTGGTAGGCTTGTTGCTTGCTTTATGTTGTAAACATCCTCCAATTTTTGCTACAAAACTCCTCTTGGAAATAGAGTTATAGACTCTACCCTTCTCCTTTAATTCTGTCTTCTACCAACTCTGGATCCGACTACAAATTTCCTCATAATTCTTTAAAAATAACTCCAATAGCAATCAGTTTTTTACACAACTTAATAGACTCATATATCTACAAACCCCAATAAATTTTACTCAAAATGCTACTTTGATCACAAAGATATGCTCCCCCAAACTTCACTGACTTAGAGATAGACCCCTATCACTTTGAAAGAGCATAACATTTTTTTTATAAGATAAATGAGTATCAAACTTACTCTCATCTCTTTCTTAACTTGCTTAGATCACGTCTATCAAATTTCACACTCAAATTCATTCCCTAACTCCATTCATACCCAAAAAAACCCACACACACACTCTGCCCATACAAACCCCAATTCTGCTTTCACTCTATTTCTCTTTTCACCTACATCCGGTTACAATTTCACTCATAACTCTTTGCTCAAAGATCATATTGACTTAAGATTTTGATTCAAAGTAGTAAACTCTATAAGGAACAAAACCCCAACAAAATTTGCTTCTAAAGTCCAAATGGTTCTCAAGAGCCGAGGCCCGAAATTTAGTAAACCTCACTGCCCTAGTCTTAAACACCTACAACTTTGACGACTCATATCTCCCTTGATACTTAACCAAAAGACATGAAAATTGTTTCTATATGTTCCTTATCTTGTCTACTACAAATCCACAAAAAATTGCACTTAAAATCCTCTCTAAGCTTCTTCTACACACAAAAACGTCTACTGCCTATCAAAAGGAAACCCTATCTCTCCAAAAAGAACCTCCTCTTCTTCTTCACGACCCCCTTCTTGTCCTCCCGGCCTGGTCTTCCTTCTTCCCTTGGTCAAAGAGACACCTCAGCCATATCTTTCCACCTCTTCAATCCTTTCTTTTGGATTAATTTGAAGGAATCTCATTTTTGAGGTAAATTTCTATTCTATCTTCTTACTACCATTTTTCTACCAACTTCTCTTCTAATTTCAGCCCACAATATTTAAGTTTAGATCTAAAATAGAAGAGAATAAAGGTAAAGTAGATCTAAGATAAAATAGAAAAAAATCTAATAAGTAGAAAAAAACAATTAAGATTAGATTAGAGATAAAAAAGAAAGAACTACATCCTACACTGCCAAGTCAAAGAAGCTTGTGTGGTTAAGTTCTTAGCTACTTTGGAGTTGACGTGGATTCGGAATCCACTTGACTTCACTGTAGAAATCCTTGGCTTCATGACTTGGTACTGCTAGTAGGAATTTCAGCAAGAAATTAGTAGTTTGGCCTACCTATCATCCCTGAGCTTGTGATAAACATTATAACCTCCAAGATAATGTGGTTATAATCACAACCCCTTCTCTTTTTCATCCTTTCTTCTTCTAATCTTAATCTTTTTATTTTTACACATTCTTTTGTATCTTTCTTACTATGTTTTAATTTACAACATTACACCACCATATCCCATCTCTTCATAGGTATAGGATAAGAAAAGTTCTCCAATAGTAGAGTAGATAAGTTACTTCATTGATAATATAAAGAAAAAAAGAAAAAAAGAAGAACAATCACTCAAGACAGTATACTTCTAAGGTAAGTCTTCAATTAATTAATTTGATTGAATTTTTATTTTATTAAACTAATATAGGTTTTGGATTGAGGAGAGAAGGACATAATATAAGAAGGAGCACTAAGAAGCTAGGTTTCAAGTAAGTTCCTTAGCTCTTGTCAATTTATTTCAATTTATTTAAATTTAGCAAATACATGTAAAAGCAAGGAGTATGAGCTAATAGTTGGAGGGTAGAATTTGAGAAGAAGATGAGAGAGAGATAAGTCTTCAATCTTTCTTGTAGACATGGGTGTAGAGACTAGATAAAACCTTTAATCTATTAATTTTAAATCCTAATCTTTACAAGAACGTTTAGCTCGGATTGAGTTGAGGAATATTAAATATTTATATTGACCTTCATTAATAAGTATCAAGTTGATTAGAGATGCAACAAGAAGAATTCTCCTTCAAAGTGGTGTGAATTGATTGTAAAGAATTTTTTTGTAATGTAATTTTTGTTGTTAATTATTGTAGTGGATAATTTTTTAATAATTTTAGTATGAAAAAATAAAATAAAAGAAGAGCTTGGGCTCCCTGACATCTTAGTACGGAATTTTTCTTTACATTATTGTTGATTAAGATTACTCCTACATAGGGTCATACTGTATAGTAAGTAAAATTGAAAAAAACATTGTTTGAGGTGATATTCAAGCAATCATTCTTTCTTTATTTACTTCTGTTTTATTTCTCTTTCCTATTGGAAGATATTTTAAATAGATTGCAAGTGGATGGCAAAAATACTTTTTAAATTAATTATTTTAGGAATTGATATATTAAAATTATAAGTCTAGGTGAAAGTAATGTCTATAGTTGTGCTTGATGCATTGTTCTACTAGATCTAGACAATCTAATTACTCCCACTCATAGAAATCCAAAAATTTGGAAGAAAGAAATTATATAGATTAATTAAATTCATATGCTAATTGAGTAGAGAGGTGGAATCAGAGTGTGGCCTTGCCCAATATTAAAAAATCAGCTCCAAACTTTTTGATGATCTTCTTCCATCTTTGAGCAAATATGCACTTAGGAAGCTAAAGGATCAAAGGTTGAGGCCCTCCTACGCTGAAAAGCAGTGAACTTCCTAGCTGAAGGGGAAGGATTAAGTGACCAGATATGGGACAAGGTCGGTCCTTCCTTCCCTTCCGAGATGATCTACCACTAAGATAAGAAGCAATAAAATATAATATTTAGAATATTTATTCCTCTTAGGCCATGTTAAACTAGATGCATAAAGCTATCAGGTTTCAAAATCCAATTTTAACTCCACCACTAGGTGAACCACATCAGCATTAGGAAAATCCTTCAAGAAGTAAAAAAATCCTATAAAAAAGAAATCAACCTGAATTTAGTAGGATTTTAGTTAATCCACTTAGTCCATCAAGCGACTTCATTGAAGTCAATCTAGATAGTACCAACCCACCTTTTAATCCAATGACTTCCACTTTTAATAGATTATAAGACTCAATAATTACTTCTTTCTCAAACCAACTCGGATTAGAATAACCGCTAATTCTAATATCTTTTAAAGGCCCTACTTTAGGTGTTAGAGATCCTTTAGAAATGCCTATCATCCCTTGGTCCAACTAAGAGTTTTGCCTATCATAATTCCAAAGGATTTACAAGTAGCACCTATGCCACATAATCTTTTAATCTTTAAAAGAATTAGAAATGACGACCCAACAGCACATGTGAAGAGATTCATCAAACTTCTCACCACATGTTTGAAAATTAATCCTGGATATTATCTCGTACGATTTTCAAGCACATTAAAAGATGGAGTTTATGAATGATATAAGAACCATCCTCTTTAAACCTTTAAAAATTGAGACATGCTCATGAGAGCATTTTTAGAGAAGTTTAGATTAGAAATGGGACAAAGTAATGCCCTCATGGCCCTTTCTTCTTTGAGGCAAGAAAAACTTGAGAGGAAATTGTCAAATATATTCGGCAATTTAAACTAGTAGTAATCCAATTTGTAGGAATCCTTCTCACAAATGACACTTTTATCCACTTTTTTATCCAAGACTTCAATAAAGAGGGTACAATTAGAGAAATCTTCAAAAGAAGGCCAAAAAACTTAGAGGATGTCAAAAGAATAGCATAGATGATTGAAGACATTGACAAACAAGAAGAGATGATTCGGAAGAAGGAAGACCATAGAATTCCAAGTTTTATACCAATCTATATTCAAAATATGGATAAATTTCAAGGACATCCTTATGGAATTATGAAAAATCAATTCCAACCTATAAGCCATTATCTTACACCATTAAAGGTTAGATTACCGTCTAGTCTCTCAGAATTGATATATCTAGAGGATAAAAATAGATAAAAGAAAGAATTTAAAAATAAAGTCTTTCAAAGTCAAAAGAGATTTCAAAATGAGCTAGCACAACAAATAAAAACCATGCAAGAACAAATGACATTGTTAATCAAGGTCCAAAATTCAAACCAAGTTCTACCTTCCATAGAATCTGGTAGGTACACTTAAGGGTTGTGGTGTACTCAATGCAATTAATCATGGCGCACTAGTCAATTTTGTTCAAATCAAAAAAATTACCAACATAATTTTAGACGGCAACCATTTTACATTCTCCCACATAGAAACCAAGACAATGTAGGATCTAGTTTTCATCTATAAAGCCATGATTATTGTAATCAAGGTTTTAAAAATCAACCAAGATTAAGGCATAAAGTACATATTTATAATAAAAGACATCTATTTGGTAGTTATTACATATAAAATAGATTTATTTGTGGAAATTGTGGGAGAACCCACCCTACAAACATATGTAGATAAATTGATAAGGTAGTACCGTTAAATTTTCTACAAGCAAATTATCATCAATAACCTCAAGATTATTTGAAGGAGGCAAGAAATCAAAATTTTGATAATACCTTAAAATCTCCAAATCTATTTTATAATTATAATAATAATCATTAAAACCAATATCCTCCCTCAAGTTTAATACTAATCAAGGATTCATTCCCCTATAAGGTGGTCACTCTCAACATGGCCAATAATATGAAGGTCAAGGCTCTGAAGATGTAAGGTTTGTAAACCAAATCAATGGCCCAATGATTGAAAAATAAGCTTCTACCTCCTCTATAATAATTCAGCTTGTACTTCCTGAGTCAACCTGATGATGCATAAATTATTCCAATTTAAGATACAAACACCACCTATGATGCCAACCTTGGCAGTTATGACAAGGTCTAAGTATTCTAATCCATCTCCTCCTACTTCAATTGATAGAGAGAATAGTTTAAAAGATTTTCTTCACTTTTCACATTTAAACAAAGTCACATGGAAGGCAATGGCTAGTATTAGAGATTTTAAGAAATTACCTTAAGTCCTTGAATCTAGTTCAAATAGATTACTAAGGACCTTTAAGGAAAATGTTGAGATAGAGGAATTTTTCTCTAAAGAAGAGTGGGAAGGATCTAAAATTTCCGACCTTGAATTTAATCCTTCAACTCGACTTAAAGGTAAAGATCAGGCCAATCCATATGATTTATGGATGGATTTAAAGAAAATTAATGCAGATATTAGAATTTCTCAATTATTGGAGATTTCTCTTCTAATAAGAAGGAGCTTTAAAACAAGCCTTCTCATTAAAAGGCAGCAACGATCTAAAGCAAAAATTCCAATTCATATTATAACAATTCAAGTAGCGTAAGAGATGAAGGCAATTGAGGTAGAGGTGTCTATAGTAGATAAAATCATATCCTATACTATAGTGGATGGGAGTAGTGGTTTGAATATTATGCCAATGAGAACTATGGAGAAATTAGGACTTAGTGTCACTGGTCCCTCTCTATTTGTGATTAACATGGCTAATCAAAGCCAAGATACACCTCTGAGATAAATTAGTGGTTGTAGGATGATGACAGGAGGTGAAGAATATTCTCTTATTTTTCATATGATTCATATGCATTCTAGCAAAAATTCATATCCATTACTTTTAAGTAGACCTTGATTAAAGGCAACTAATGCAAAAATTGACTAGAGAGGTAAGAAGCCCCATATCATCTATGAGCCACCAGAAAACCTAACTAAAATCTTTATTCAATCTCAAGGATTGTCTTTAGCCTAAACCTCATTTCATTCTTCAGAAGATGAGATTTTGAATCCCCAACCATAAAAAGAGTTAAAAAAAAAGATTAGATTTGTTGATTTAGTAGCAAGTAAGGGGATTCACTCAAATATGGTCCAATCAACTCCATTAAGATGCATAGGTCTTAGACTATATTATTGAAAATATGATGAAGATCTCACTTAGTGGTTGGAAAAATATTCTACTTCAAGTAGGGATTAAATTGTAAGTGTTAATTTCATAGATGGTTTTGCCACTTGGCAAAATCATAAAAAAAAAGTGAATTTATCAACTCTGGTAGATGATATTAAATATGAAGATGCCTTTGGAGTAAACTTTGATGGCACTAAAGTTCATGGATTAGAATTAATAGAGGAAGACAATCTTATTCCATCTTTATAACTTCTAATGGTCTTATAGCCAAAATTGATGTAATTAATTATTTACAAATACCAAATGATTAATATAAAAGATCCACAGAGTAATTTCATGTGCATGACCTTGATTACAAATTGATGGATGTCTATTTAAAAAAAGAAGATCTAAAATTAATCAAAGTTGAAATTCACTTGATAAAAGATGAATTATTAAATTATAAGCCATTAATTATAGAATATAGGGATGTATTTGCTTGGTCTTACAAAGACTTCAAGGACATACCTCCGGAAGTAGCTCAACATTGTATTCCACTCCTTCCTAATTCAATTCCTATGAGACAAATCGAAAGAAGAATGAATTCCAACTTACAATTATTTATTAAAGCCAAACTAGAAAAAATTTTCAAAGCTAGATTTATTCAATCTGTGGAGATTATGGATTGGATCTCATCAATGGTGTTAGTTAAGAAGAAAAATGAAAAACTTTGAATATGCATAGATTATAGAAAGGTTAACAAGTGCATCCAAAAAGAACAATTTTCCCTCCCTTTTATAAACACCATTTTAGAAGAAGTGGCTAAGCATGCATTATATACATTTATAGATTGATATTCACGTTACAATCAAATTTCCATAGTTCTAGAAGATCACCACAAAACAATCTTTACTACACCTTGGGGCACCTTCATGTATGTGGTTATGCCTTTTGGATCTTGCATTGCTCCTTTGGCATTTCAAAGAGCAATGTCATATGCCTTTTCAAACTTGTTGTACAAATCAATGACAGTATTCATTGATGATTTTAGCACCCAGTCTTCTAAGATAATACATCATGATTATATAAAGTCTTGTCTTCAAAGATCTAGAAGAGCTAGGATTGCTTTAAACCTTGACAAAATATTCTTAGTAGTTAAAAGATGAGTCCTACTTAGATATGTAGTCTCAAAAAATAGTAGGGAACTAGATCTAAAGAAGGTGAAGGTTATTATGGAATTAAAATCTCCTTCAACAATCAAGGAGGTACAAAGAACCTTGGGGCATATTAGATAATATCGGAAAATTATACATGACTATGCTACCATTTCTATATCTATTATTAGACTTTAGCAAAAAGATGTGAAGTTTGAGTAAAGTGAAAAATGCCAAGAAGCCTTTGTCATTCTTAAAGCAAAGCTTAGCACATATCCTATTTTAAGACCACCAAATTGATCATTATTTTTCCATGTGCTTTGTGATGCTTCATCCGTGGTGGTAGGAAGTACCTTGTATCAAGCAACTAAAGAAAGAGGTAAGGACTATCCCATAGCCATTGCAAGTAGACAATTAAATCTTGCAGAGAAGAATTACACTACCACGGAACATGAATGTCTTGCTATAGTTTTTTCTGTCAAAAAATATAGACACTACGTCCTTTTGAATCCAATAGTATTTTTTATAGACCACATGGCAATCAAATACCTTGTCATTAAGGCGGAATTGAGTGGTAGATTGGCAAAGTAGGTGCTTCTATTACAAGAATTTGATTATATGATAGAATATACACCAAGAAGGATGCACATGCAAGCTGATCACTTATCAAGGTTGTTAGAACACATAGACAAAGATCCAATCGATGATACCTTAATAGATGAAAGTATTTTTTTTGTTTTAACTATCCCCACTTGGTATGAATTGATTACCAAATTTTTAACCATCCAAACCTTGCCTTCTTATTTTTCTAAAATAGAATGTTAAAAGGTCCAAATTAATAGTAGATATTTTATTATAATTGGGGGAAAATTATATTGATATGGAATAGATGGGATGTTAAGACAATGTGTGATAAAAAAAGAAATTCCTACCATTTTATCAACATGCCATAATAGTGTATGTAGGAGTCATTTTTTGGGAGCTTTGATAAAATAGAAGATCCTTAGAGTTGGCTATTATTGGTCTATTTTATTTCAAGATGTCCATAAGTATACTAAAACATGTGATATATGTCAAAAGTATACTAGAAATGACCTCCGAATGAGCTTACCTCTTTATGTGTCTTTACCTTTAGTTCCATTTGAAAAATAGAAAATAGATTATATTAGAGAAATTCATTCTAATTCTACTAGTGGAATAAAGCATATAATTATAGCAATTGAGTATCTTATCAAGTGGGCTAAAGCAAAGGCAGTAAAGACCAATAATGCAAAGTAAGTAACTAAGTTCTTTTATGAGCAGATTATCACTAGGTTTGGATGTCCAAAAATCCTAATTACTGATAGGAGTAAGCATTTTTTAAATAAAGTGATAGAAGACTTGACCTCATGGTTTAAAATTGATCATAGAAAGACTACCCCTTATCACCTTCAAATCAATGGGCATACGTAGAGGGTGAATCAAACTTTGATAAATATCCTTAGAAAAACCATAACAACTTCTAAATAGGATTGGGACACCAAGCTTCTTGCAGCTTTATGGGCTTATAGGACCATGTTTAAGGTGACCACTCAAGCTACTCTATTTTTTGTGGTTTATGGCATACAAGCTATCTTACCAATTGAATTTGAAATCCCTTCTCTTTGAATTGCTTTAACAAAAAGATTGTCAACTAAATAATCTTTGATGGATAGATTGGAACATCTAAAAAATCTAGATGAGGCCAAAAGACAAAGTGCTCAATATACAGAGGCTATACAATGAAGAAAAAAAATTGCCTTTGACAAACAACACAAGATCAGAACTCTTAGGGCTGGCATGTTGATTTTTTTACAAGATATTAGGAAATTAGATTTTCCAAGAAAATTTGATGTCTTATGGTTGGATCCTTATGTTGTTAAAGATGTCTTTTCAAATAATTCATTTTGGTTGTAAACACTAAACAAAGAAGATTTTCCTACTAGAACTTTTGAAAATAGATATAAAGAATATAGAGTGAGATTTATATTATTAAAAAAAAAATTAAATTAAATTAAATTAAATATTTAAACTTATGATTTTATATCTGATAAACATCTAAGAGGAATTATACTGATGGTCATAAGAAAGGTTGTTACTAAAGCATTCCGGATTCAAATCTGGTTGAAAAAATGAGCTATTCTAATAAACTAGTATTATTGCAGGAAATGACCAACCTCGATACTCAATGGATATATAGGCCTTTGAAGGTTGATACCACAATCTTCTCATGTTGAAAAAAATCTGTAATAATTATTTGTTATTTTTTATTTTTTATTTAGCTTTGATTCTTTTTTCTATAATTATTAGTTTTTATATTTATTTTAATTTTTTTTTGTTCCTTTGTTGATTCTATAGAACTAATCTGCTTTAGTTCCTTCAGATTAGTAGTAATTCACTCATTCTTCTCTTAAATAGTCATTAAAACTTATGTAGACAATTATTCTATTCATTCAATAGCAATCTAAGAGATCAAATTCTAGGTTCTTCTCCTTTGCAAGTCGTCCCTAATGGTTGCCTTGTGTGAGTCATCAAATTGATTCATTAATTATTTTAGGATAAAAGAATATATTTAGAGTATCAAAACTACAATTATAAAATAAAGATGTATTTAGATGATGCTAAATGAAGGAGAATAATATTAGTGAGAAAGATATAGGATCTTAGTAAGTCTTGGAGGCAATTATCTTAGTTAATTTAGTATTTTTTTTAATTATAAGAATTAATATTTAGTTATTGAGACTAATGTCTACATTGGCCTTTTAAATTTATATACCACTTATTAAATATATGTAAATGTTACTTAGTAAGTAGAAGAAGCATAAGAAAGAAATTTCATGTCTTTTTAGTTATTTATGTAGAAAATAGAATTTTTAGTTGATTTAAATTAATTTTTATTATTATAAAAATCACCAAGGTAGAATAAAATAATTATAAATGGATATTATTATTTTTAAAATATTATAGGAATTTTTAGAATTTATTTAGAATTTTTTAGGAATTTTCAGAGCAATTTTTAAGACCTTCGTAAAAATAAATTTTACCACCTTGGGAGCCATTATGAAGAATTGGAGTAAGATTTGAAGGCCATACAAGGTTCTTAGGCTAATTGTGTATTTTTGAACACCATGGTGAAGTCAAAATTACAAAATAAGAAGTTTTACTAGTAGAAAATATGAGGACCAGCAGCTAGTGTAGTCCTTGTAGGAAGGAAGGTGCACAAGTCCCAAATGGGTTGTGGCACCTTGGATGTAGGTAGGAGGATAAGACTAAGGCCTCGTGGCCCCTCTAGGACACCCTTATACACTACTTGTGAGCCTTTGTGAGGTTCAAACTCATGACCTTTTAAGCAAGTTATCCTTGAGGTAAAAATTTTCTACTTTACTTTTTTATTATTTACCTTCTATCTTTGGATTATCATAACTTATTCATAATAATTCAAAATTATATGTTCTTTATACCATTAGAAAGATAAAAAAATCCTCTACATAAAAATATATTTTTTATTTTTTATTTTTTATTAGATGAAAACACAATGAACAAACTGTGACTAGTTTTGTAATGTACAATTACTTAATTACACATATTTTACTTATTTTCTGTTATTCTTCTCCTTCATTATTGTTTATTACTTCTTATACTTCAAACCACAATTTATAAGCAACTCTTAATTGAGGCCACCTTATACTTTGGATTGAGGAGTGAATTTTATCCTCATACAAATAAAAAGCCATAAATCTAGTATAATAAAATCCATACTTATAGGTATAAAAGCTTTTATGCATGTAACAAAAGAAGGATCATCTTTTGCTATATTTATGCTACATCCATTTTTAATAGTAGAAAGACTTCAAGTGGCATTCTAGGCCAATATCAAGATTACTAAGATGTTTTAAAGAAGAAGAATGCAAATATTTTTTTAGAGCATTATCCATATGATTGCTCAATTGATCTCAAAGAAAAAATTCAACCTCCATTTGGATCAATCTACAATTTATTATAAAATCAATTGGCTAAATTTAAAAAATATATTGATGAAAAGTTGGTTAAGAATTTCATATATTATTCAAAATCTCTAATAGAAGCTCCTATCTTATTTATAAAGAAAAAAGATGGATCATTATAGATATATGTAGATTATTGACGGCTCAACAAGATTCTATCAAGAATAGATATCCTCTATTTTTTATATCTGGACTTTTTGATCAATTGAATGAAGCTAAGATCTATATAAAAATAGATTTATAAAGAATATACAATCTAAATCACATTAACAAAGGAGATGAATGGAAGACTATATTTTAAACAAGATATAGATACTTTGAATATAATATTATGCCTTTTAGACTTATGAATGCACTAGCTACTTTTCAAAATCTCATAAATGATATTTTTTGTGAATTCTTGAATAAATTTGTTATCTGTTATCTAGACAATATTTTGACCTGTTCTAAGAATGCAAAAGAATATGAATTATATGTTTGTTGTATATTACAAAAACTTAGAAATATGAGATTGTATACTAAGATGAAAAAGTGTGTATTTCATATTATTTAAATTGATTTGTTAGAATACATCATTTCAAATGATGGCCTCATAATAGAACTTAAAAAAGTCTAGACAATTATAGACTGGAAGATTTCAAAAATAATAAAAGATATGTAATATTTTTTGAAATTTGCCAATTATTATTAAATCTTCATGAAGAACTTTTCTTAAGTTGCAACTCTACTTACATGCTCAACTTATAAAGATAAACTTGAGTGGAATAAAAAAGTAAAAATCTTATTTGAAGCTTTAAAGATAGCTTTTATTTTTGTACTAATTTTATATTGCATCAACTTTTTCAAGGCATTTTTTATGAAAACAAATGCATCATATTTTGCCTTAGATGCGATATTATCATAAATGGAAGCAAATGACAAATTCCACCTAATAGCTTTTTATTTTAATAAATTTTTAGCAATAATGATTAATTACAAAATCTATGATAAAGAATTTTTTGTGATTGTGGATTCTTTTCAAGAATGGCGTCATTATTTAAAAGGCGCTTCTAATCCAATCACCATATATACAGATCACAAGAACCTTGAATATTTCATATTAACATGCGTGTTGAATTATTGTTAAGCTTGTTGGAGTATTTTTTTGTCAAGATTCAAGTTCATTATCACTTATTGGCCAGGAAAACAACAAGGTGTGTCCAATGCCCTTTCTATATATTCTTATTTTATACCAAAATAAAAAGATTTGGCTTTAAATAAACAAAAAATAATCTTCTTGAAATCAGAGCAATTTCATCTTTGAGCAATGAAATCAACATTGACTGTTGATTCAACTTTTCTCAAGCAAGTCCAATCAAGTATGTCTTTAGACCCTCTTGTTCATAATATTAAAAATAACTTGTCTAAGTTTCATAATACTTCCAAGCTTTAATTCAAAAATAATCTTTTTTATTTTAAAAGATATTTATATATTTCAAAAGGTGAAGCATGATTATGTGTTCTTGAAGCTTGTCATAATTTTTCTACAGTAAGATATTTTGGATATTATAAGACTTTGGAGCTAATATCAAAAGATTTTTTATAGCTTCAAATGTACAAGACTATTAAAGAATTTGTACAATTGTGTAATATTTTTTTAAGATCAAAAACTCCTCGTCATTGACCTTATGGACTTTCCTAACTATTACCTATACCAAAATAATTTTGGTCTTTTATTTCTATGGATTTTATCATAAATTTTTCATATTCAAGTTTATACAATTTTGTATTTGTGATTGTAGATCATTTCACTAAGATGGTATATTTTGTATCATATACAAAAGCTATCTTATTTGAAGAAATAATTAAATTCTTCTTTAATAATATCTATTGTTATTATGGATTATCAAAAGATATTATGTCAAATAAAAAGATACGATTTGTATCAAGATTTTAGAAGATTCTATTTAAAATTTTGAAGGTGGATATAAAACTATCCTCAGCTTTCTATCTTCAAATTGATGGACAAATAGAATGGATAAATCAAGTTTTGGAATAATATTTGAGATGTACCATCAACTATCATCAAGATGATTGGACAACTCTTTTGCCATTCGCAGAGTTTGCTTACAATAGTTTGGTATATTTTTCTACTCAACAAACTTTATTTTTTATCAATTATAGTTATTATTCATGATTTGATACTTTTAATTTTTCAAAAGCTGATAATCTTGTGGTAGAAGATTTAGTAAATTGATTGTCAAAGCTACATATAACAAAAAAGGTACAATTAAAAGAAGCTGAAGAATGATAAAAGATTAATGCAGATGTTTATTGCAAGAAATAACTTCAATTGTACGTGGGCAATAAGATATAGTTACTTCACTATGATATCAAGAGTATTTGTTCTCATGACAAGCTGGATTATTATAAGCTTGGACCATTTCTAATTCTTAAATAGATTAATCCAGTTGCTTATCAATTACACCTATTGAAATCTATAAAAATCTATCTTATTTTCTATGTGTTATTATTTGAGTCATATAAGTCAATAGATATACAAAGAAAAAGACAAATGCCACCGCTTCCTATAAAAATGGACAATAATGAAGAATTTGAGGTAGAAGAGATTTTAGATTCAAGACGGCATCAAAATTGGTTAGAATATCTTGTACATTGGTGCACATATGATATTAGTAAATACACATGGAAACCATCTAGAAATCTAGCAAATATATTAATTCAATTCAATTCATTTTATCAATGACATCCATCAAAGTCAAGATGAAGAGTAAAGAAAATATTTGCTATAAAACAAAGCACATTCAATAGAGGTTTCATTATATCTTATATCATCATTTGCTATTTGTTTGAATTTGTTAGTGCCAAAAAATTGGAGAATCAACAATGAGCAAATTTTACTCAAGAGCCATTGTTTGCTAACTTATCAAATGAGACATTATGACTACTACAACCTTCAAGACAATAGAATAGAGATGAAGATCTTCAAAAATAATATATTTTTTTTAGATTGATGGCAAGATACAACATACTTGGTATCACAATCTTGGAAGAGACTCTTGGTGTTTGGTGATACTTTTAGAGGTAGGAACTACTCTTGATGGTATTTCAAATGTTTTCTTTGAAGGAAATTATGAAGGCATCAATAATGATTAAATATCAAGGTGGTCCTTCCCCCTTGATATAGGACACTATTGATGGCTGAAAAGACCTATCAACTATCTTCAAAGGAAACAAAGATCAAAATATGTAATAAATATAATTTGATGTATGTTGGACTTTTTCAATATGTAATCATCACTTCTTGTGGAATTCATCTCTAAAAAGGGAGATAATGTCATGGACATAAGATTTATTCTAATAATTATTTAATTATTATAGATAGATAGAAGTAGATAAAAATAGATTAATTTGATGATATTTTAGAGAGAAGCTTACTAGAAACTTTATAGACATGGTTTCATCTTTATACACGGCTATAGGTAATTGGTAGGTTAGAAATTTGGCCAACAAATTAGCCACATGTTGTACATATTGGTAGCTTGTAGAACAAGCTAAGAACGTGGCATATATATATAAGAAACTTATTTTGCATATTTGACACATGTCTTACAAATTGAATATATGTTAGAGGTCCTATAAAACGTCGCCATTTAGCTCTTAGGTAGATAATATATATAGAAATAAGAATGAAGCCTTCTTCACTTTTATCAAGTTCTTTTTTTGCTTCTAGTCTATTTCAAGAGTCTTTTGTATTTTCTAATCTTTGACAATAGCCATTCCAATTTTTTCTTGAATATATATACTTCTTTATTTCTATTTTGTGATTTTTTTCATCTAATTTTCATCTAATTTATGCATCTTTTTCAGTTCATGTCCTTGATAATAGGCTTGGATGTTGATGAATAAAAATAAAGACCTAAGATTTAATCTTAGATCCAATTTTTTCTTTTTTTTGGTTGTCTATGCCATGCACATCATTAAACATTAATCTATATATTCTTACTATCACTTCTTAACTACTAATAAAATTATCACTACTTTTATATCTTCAACTTTTATCTTCTTATACTACTTACCACATACTCTTGTAATTGCATCCTAAAATCTTTATTGCTATATTCTACCACTATATTTCAATCTTTTTAAAATTTTCAATCCTCCTTATAATATAAACTATAATCTATAATACAATTGCACTACAATGTTTATCTTGTCACTTACCAATATTCTTACTTGTCAAATAAACGACTATAGTAGTATCAAATAGCATCATTTTTAATTTAGATATCTAGTTGTAAAGAATTTATTTTCAAATTATTGGTCAAATTCTAATATATGATTTGTCTTTAATAAAAAAAATAAATATATATATATATATATATATATATATATATATAAGAACCTTTTATATTTAAGTAGGTTTATATATAATATTTTTTATGGCACATAAAAATTCTCTAATATCCTTTTTTGTACCAAATCATAACTAACCAATTGCTAGTAAGTTATATTTTTAATAAGTTCAAAGAAAATCCATAATCTCTTTTTTATAATTCATCTTTATATCAAAAAATTATCATAGCTGTATATATCCATCTTTTATACCTCTAAAAAGTCTTGGTTTCTAATACACCCCTTTAGTATACACAAAATATTCAAATTGTAATAAAATCCTTCATATATAAAGTTTTATAAAACTTTATAATATATAATCTTTATAATATATAAAGATATTATATAATATATAAATGTATAATATAGAAATTTCTTTATAATATATAAACTTTATATATTATAAAAATATTAATATAATATATAAATTTTATATATTATAAAGAAATTTATATTTATACATTTATATGTTATATATAATAAATAATTATTATATAATATATAATTAAAGAAATAATTATTATATAATATATAATTAAAGAAATAATTATTATATAAAGTAATTATTATAATAATAATTATTTTAAATAAATAATTATTATATAATAAAAATAATTATTATATAATATATAAAGCAAAGAAAGTGTTTTTTCCAATTTCAATTACTAATCCTTCATTGCTTTCTATACGCATGTGTTATACTTTAAAGAATGATAGTAGATACAAAATCAACACCTTGACTTTGAACGCCTACATCTCCTTTATAAAAACTCCAAATTATTCAAATTTTACATAAAAACCATATTCAAAAATTTAAATTTGCTAATCTTAACTTTTGATGTTTAAATAACTCTAAAAGAGTAGTTTTAATTCCTAATAAGGCCTTAGACAACCTCCTTAAAGCCCATTGGATATTACTTTTAGCCAATAGGAATAGAAATTTCTATCATCCATTTCCATTTATTTATATAGATGGCTTAATTATTATTTTTAATATCAGGACTTTATTCCAATCTTTTAAAAAAAATAAGATTTATATAATGTGTGTCTTAAACATCAAATAAAGAAACAAAATAAGATTATAAGGGTCACCAATGTTTAACAAAGAAAACTCAAAATATATAAAAGTTATTATCAATATAAAATCAACCTCAAAAGTCATAATAAAAAAATAAATTATATTATAAAAACTTCAATAATAGCCTTTTTAAACAAATTTCTTCCAAAGTAGTATTTTGATCATATTTTTTAATTAATTAAAATCCATTGACATACCTTTTATTGAGTTGCACAATAAATTATATATTAAATAAGAATATATATATATATATATATATATATATATGATTTTCAAATTATAATATAATAATGGATATTTATATTTATTAATATATTTATTTAAATAAATAAACATAAATAAAAATAAATAATATCTTATTAGAAAGCTTTTTAAAAGCTTTGTAGATTTTACAAGTGTTTTTAAGTGATTAGTAGGTTGAAAATATAGTCAACAAGTTGGCCATATGGCACACATGTCAAAAACTTATTTTGGAAGTTAGACATATGTCTCACAAGTTGGACAAGTTTTAGATGGCCCATAAGGTATTATTATATAGTTCTTAGTTGGATAGTATATATGGAGGCAAGAGTGAGGACTTTCTCACTCTTATTAATGAGTTTCTTGTACTCTAGTCTTAATTTAAGAGTCTCTAATTTCTTTATATTTAGGAATAATTATTATAGTTTCAATATTATATTTATCTTTGATTTGTCTACTTTCTCTCTTTTGGTGATAAAAGAATGTATTGTCTTATTAGAATTTTTTGTAATTCATATTTTTAACAATTTGATAAAAATACTAATTTATTATATTTATTTTGTTTAAGTGAATAGATTATTTCACTTCTTAATACACATTATTATATTTTTAAAGATTGCAGACTATCCACCTTTAAAACTAATATTTTTTATTTTCACAAGCTTTTAAATATTCTTTAAGCAATAGTCTAACAGATTAGCAATCTCAACTATAAAAGCATTATTCCTATATCTATAGAAAAAGTCAATAATGAGATTCAATTTTTATACTAAAAAGTTATACAATTAAGAGAAGTAAGTACAAGAAGATTAACTTCAAAAGTGACCTAAAAGTCTTACTACTACAAATATGAAGGAACCAAAGATCAATATGTTAGAAAAGTTTAATGGAACAAGATCAAAATTTTTAGGATTTTTACAACTAGTTAAGTTCTTTTTAAGGTTGTTTCCTACTCATTACTTTACAAAATCACTTAGGTGAAATCTATAGATATAATTCTATCTAAAAGTACTTTTTTTGAATTTGCACCTTTGATAGAAAATAATTTATAATTTTTGTATGATCTAAATTTATTTTTGAAAAAGAATATATTAAGGATGCAAGATAATGGATTAACAAATAAATAAGAAAAAGAATAAAGAACTAGATTGATTTTAAGTACAAAGAACTAGATAGTTGAAAAGAACAAGAATTAAATTGATATCAAGAAATAAAGGAGCACTTAAGATTGCTCCAAGATTTGTATTAGTAAGATTGAGGTGTACCTTGATCTTACTTTCTATTTACACTATAAGATTTATATCTTATTGAACCTCCTATAAAAGCTTCTTTAGCTTGATGAAAATATCTATAGAAGATTTTAACTACAAAAGATATTAGGAAGTTTCTAGAAATCTATGAAGTATCTCTGGAAGCTTCTAAGAATATTTCAAAAGATTTTAGAAGACCGAGGAAGATTCTAAAAGATTAAGAAAGATTCTAGAATATTAAAGAAGATTCTAAAAGATTAAAAAAGATTCTAGAAGGTTCTAAAAGATTAAAGAAGATTTTAAAAGACTACAAAAGATTCTAGAGGATTCTAAAAGACTACAAAAGGTTCTAGAGGATTCTAAAAGACTACAGAAGATTCTAGAGGATTCTAAAAAGTAGCAATTTGAAGTATGTCTATAACATCAGCTTTCCTTCTAGTAACAAATTCCATACATAGTCCAAGTATTTTGATGAGCAAATCATATATATAAAAAATCTAAAATTTGTTAAAATAAAAAAGCAACATATTCCGTCCTTTGTTTGTTAATAATTGGTTCTATAAGATCCTTGAGATGGTGTTGATGGCCTCTAGATATAATTTTTTTTGTACCAACATCCCATCTAAGAATCTATTCTTTATTGCAACTCTTAAAACATCCTCCGAATATAATTTTTGGTCCAACTAGAGTCATCCTTCTAATCTTAAGGAATATCATTAGACCTTAGGTATTTAAATCAAGATTTTTGTGATGAGGCCGTACCTCCAAAGACTCCAAACATGGCCTTATTTGGTGTTAGAATACTCCCTTATTTTATCGATATTCTTCAAATTCAATAGATTGTGAAAGTTGCAATAGTATACTATGTGCTTGTGTCGTAGAAGGGTATTCTAATTCTTATTCCTATAAATTCCTCAATACATGAAGATTTGACGTGGTAGCTAACAAGCTTCTAACATGATCTATTCTATGTTAGAAAAAATAACTACAACAAGTGAAGGTCTTGACGTGGCTCTCTCTTTTTTATATTGGTCTTCTATCATTGATAGGAAATCATTATTTAAAAACCAAGAGATGTTGGTGTTTATAAAATCTTCAATGGTGATTGAATCTAGATTTTTTAGGATATTATTGATAGAATTTGCTAATTTTTTTAGATATATTCTTAAGGTTATCTAAAGGTTCCCATATTCTTTTACTAACTCCATAGTCCTTCTAATGGATGAAGTATTTCAATTGACCATGTCTTATATATAAATCCAATATTTCATCTACTTCATATTTAAGCTTCTAATTGACTTAAACTAATGTTGATAGTAGAAGAGTTATTTTAATAATATTTAATTTATAATAAATTTTTAAAAGTGAGTTATAGAAGATTAGATGAATGCACATGCTACTTGGTAGTTTAAAATAGAAATTTACTAGATTTACTTGGTGTAGAATTATAAATGGTCTAAGTCTTTGGTAATTTAACTTTTGTAATGGTCAATTCACTTGTTTATTTTGTTGAAGTAACTAAACACAATCTCCTACCTTGAACTTTAGTTGGCTCTTACAATAGATGTCTATATAGCTTTTATATTGGTCTTGAGCCATTTACAGTTGGAATTTTAATTTTTCATGGATGGCCTTCAAATAGATAGTTAGATTTTTTGTAATAAGACTTTTTACATCTATAATTTAAAATAGATCAATTTTAGGATGGTGTCATAGACATAAGATTTATTCTAATAATTATCTAATTAATATAAATAAATAGAAATAGATAAAAATAGATTAATTTGATAATATATTATAAAAAAACTTCTTAGAAGCTTCATAGATGTGATTTCACCTTTATACATGTCTGTAGGTGATTGATAGGTTAATAACTTAGCCAATAAGTTAGCCACGTGTTGTTTATGTTGGTAGCTTGTAAAATAAGCTAAATATATGGTGCACATATAAGAAACTTGTCTTGAAAATTAAACACGTGTTAGAGGTCCTACAGAATGTCGTTGTCATGGTAGAGAGAATTTATTTCAAGAAAGCAAGCAGCTTCTAGCTACCACTAATTATTCAATTAAGATCTAAATATAATTAAACCTCCAAATTTATATAAAAGTCTCTTTTATAGGGCTATTACATCTAATATATAAGTTTTATTTCATCAAATCACTCAAAATATAATAAAATATTCTAAAAGCCTCATTCACCTGTAAAAAAAGAATTTTTTTTGAACTTTAATAATCCATAACTTTTAATCCAACTGTCCAAATCTACTCAAAATTTATATAAAATATTAATGTATTTTTAACAACTACTACAACATACTTCAGCTATCAATTTATTACCAATCTTTAAATATTGCCAAAATCCTAACAGTAACTTCAAATCCTTATTTATAAACACTTATATATTAAATTCTTTATATCTCACAAACTAAAAGTCCAAATACTATGAAACTTTGGTGTATAGCTTTTTAATATATTAATATATCTTTTTAAAAAAATTTAGACAAAAATTCATCCAAACATGTAAGATATGGCAAAAACCATTACTATCAATAAAATAGCCTACTTAGTGCATTGGAATTTGATCTACTGTCTTCTACTCCCAATATCTCCTTTTTAAGACTCTAAATGTATTAATTCTTCTATATCAAATGTAGATCTTGAAATCACCTCTCTAGGTATTTCTCTTGATCTTCAAAAGCTCTCATACAATTCTATGTATCTTTAAAATAATGACAGTAGGTACAATTTGTACACCTTAATTTTAAGTGCCTACTCCTCCCTCATAAAAACTCCAAATCTCTTGATTCTTATATCAAAATTATAATAAAAAAATACAAGCTTTCTAATCTTAGTCTTTGATTTTTGAATGCTCTCTTTGAAGTCACTAAAATCCTTATTTTCCTCATAGATAGCCTCCTCAAAGCCTATTGGACATGGCCATTGACTAATAGGAATGAAGGGCTTTATCCCTTTCCTTCATTCATCCATTTTTTTGCCTTCATCCTTCCAAATAAGCCTCTTAGTAGTTTAATTTTTCATCATTAGGCTCCAATCTTCTCTCAAGGCTTTATACTAAATATTTAGGTTCTATTTAATTTCAACGCCATTACCAAAATAAAGTTTCTTGTATCAATTCCTTTAAATATTTTACTAACCATTCTAATACATTATTAATATATTACATATTTTTATTAGTTTTTACATACTGTAAGTAATTACAATACGATACTGCCACGTAGTTCTTAGGTAGATAGTATATATAGAGATAAGAGTAAAGCTTTCTTTATTCTTGTCAAGTCCTTTCTTGCTTCTATTTTAATTTAAGAGTCTTTTATATTTTTTAGTCTCTAGCAATAGTTATTCTAATTTCTTCTTGAATATATATATATATATATTTATTTTTATTTTATTATTTTTTAAAATATAGATTTTATTAATTTATATATCTTTTTTTAATTTGTATCCTTGATAGATTAACAAGTGTGCATATATAATATTAGAGCTTTTTATTTTCTTGATTAAGAGTAGATTATCTCTTTTTTTTAATAAGACATAAATATATTAGAAGTTATCAATTATCCACTTTTAAACTAATATTATTTTTAGAATTTTTTTCTTTTAAAAACTTTATTCTATAATGAAAATAGATATTTTCTTTTTTATTGTATTATTATGGTAGAACTTGTTGAAATGAAGAATGCAATAGCACAAATACAAGAACAAATAAGAGAGTTAATGCTTGCAATGCATCAACTCAATATATCATAACAAAGAATAACAAGATTAGTAAGAAGTGAAGATATAGGGATAATTAGAGCTGTTTTAATCTCTACACTAAGTCATACTATTTTACCTATGATGGAGCACCATTCAAGCATCAAAAAATCAAAAATTAGTTTGCTTGAGAAGTTTGATGACATAAGATTTAAGTTTCAAAGATTCATCAATCAAATATAATTGGTGATTGAACTTCAACCTTAAAGTTATCCAACTCAAGGATTAAAAGTTATGTTTATTAAAATATTATTTTCAAGTTTTACTTTATTATAATTTTTATCTTTTTTTGAATAATATGATCCAATATTAGATAATTTAGAGATATTTTTAATAAAATTTTAATCTATATATGAAAAATATGATATAATTTATGTTACAACTAAGAAGATTTATATTTTGCAACAATACAATCAATTAATATTATTATATGCTTCACAATTTTGACAATTAGTGACTAATATCTAGCGGAATGATGTTACACTTATTAGTCAATTTTTCTATGGATTATAATATGAGGTAAAAAAATTTGATGCTCAACTTATTTAATCCTCATATATTGAATGAAGCAATTGACTTGTGAAGTGTGGCAATTGGCTTTTTGAATTTTGATCTAAGAGTTATACAAGAGAGCCTCAACATTATTATAATACAATAATAACACCAATATCTTCTCAATATATATATTTGGAAGTAGAAGACATACAAATTGATGTAGTACATTTCAAACTTCTTATTGAACAAGAAAAGACTTATCGTCATCAAAAAGAATTATGCTTATATTATTGAGAATCTTAGCACAGTGCTCAATATTATTAAAAGAAACAATATAACTACAAAATGAAGAGTATAGTTGTTAGATAAGACAATATGTCAAAAAATAAGTTTGTCTAATTGCAATAGGGACCATGCACTTGGAATCTTGTACAATTTCTAATAAAGGTCCTATTTTCTCTTCAGAAACCTCTCCTTATTTTATAACAAATGTGTGTTTGAGACCTAAAAATCACAAAGCCTCTACCTTGTTAGATTCAAGAGTCTCAACATGTTTTTTCGATGAAGAGTTTGTTAAAAGCCATAAAATACATTTAGTACAAAAAATTAGATTCATACATGTAGAAGTCATAGATGGCCGTCGATTATCTTCTAGACATATTATTCATAAAATCTTTCCTATAAATATAATAATAGATATTCATAATAGTTATCTAAGCTTTAATATAATTAAATCTCCTTCTAATCTAGTTATTTAAGATTTATCATGGCTAAAAAAATATAATCCTTAAGTAGATTAGATTTCTTGTAGATTTGATTCTTTTTAAAGGATTAATAAGAATCTTATTAACCAAGTGAAAAGCTATAAGTCTAATATAGTAAAACCTATACTTGTAGATATAAAAGCTTTTATGCATACAACAAAAGAAAGATTATCTTTTTCTATTTATGCTACATCTATTTTTGATGGTGGAAAGACTTCAAGATGCATTCCAAGCCAGTATCAAGATTATTAAGATATTTTTTAAAAAAAGAATACAGATATTCTTTTGGAGCATTATCTATATGATTGTTCAATCAATCTTAAAGAAAGAACTCAATTTCTATTTGAACCAATCTACAATTTATTACAAAATAAGTTGGTTAAACTCGAGAAATATATTAATGGAAATTTGGCCAAGAATTTTATATGCCATTTAAAATCTCCAACAGAAGTTTCTATCTTGTTTGTGAAGAAAAAAGATAGATTACTATGGATGTGTGTAGATTATCAAGGGTTCAATAAGATTACCATCAAAAATAGATACCTTTTATCTTTGATATCTAGACTTTTTGATCAACTAAATCAAGCTAAGATTTATACAAAAATAGATCTATAAAGAACATATAATGTAGTCTATATTAAAGAAGAAGATGAATGGAAGATTATATTTTAAATAAGATATGGATACTTTAAATATAATATTATATTTTTTGAAGTCACAAATATATCAATTACTTTTTAACATCTCATGAATGATATTTTTAATGAGTTTTAGATAATAATATTATTTTTTATTTAGATAATATTTTAATTTATTCTAAGAATATAAAAAAATATGAATTACATATTCATTGTATATTACAAAAATTTAGAGATACGCGATTGTATGCAAAGATGAAAAAGTATATATTTCACACCACTCAAGTTGACTTTTTACAATACATTATTTTAAATGATGGTCTCATGATGGATCTTAAGAAAGTCCAAACAATCATGGACTGGAAGATTTTAAGAACAATAAAAGATGTTCAATGCTTTTTGAGATTCGCCAATTATTATTGAATCTTCATCAAGAACTTTTTTCAAGTTGCAGCTCCATTTACATATTTAACTTGTAAGGACAAACTCAAGTGGAGTAAAGAAGTAAAAGTATCATTTGAAGCTTTGAAGATAACTTTTATTTTTGTATTAATCTTGTATCATGTCAATTTTTTCAAAGCATTTTTTATAGAAACAAATATATTAGACTTTGATTTAAATGCAATATTGTCTTAAAAGGGAGTAGATGACGAATTCTATCTAGTAATTTTTTATTTCAAGAAATTTTCAATAGAAAAGATCAACTATAAAATCCATAATAAATTTTATTTTGCAATTGTGGATTATTTTTAAGAATGGCATTATTAACTAGAAGGTGCTTCTAGTCCAATCACTATATATACAAATCACAAGAATCTTAAATATTTCATGTCAATATGCATATTGAATCGTCATCATGCTCATTGGAACATATCTATATTAAGATTTGAGTTCATTATTACTTATCGTCCAAGAAAACAATAAGGTCTATTCAATGTCATTTCTAGATATTCTTATTTTATACCAAAAGAAAAAAATTTAGCTTTTGACCAACAAAGAACTATCCTCTTGAAGTCAGAGCAATTTCATCTTTGAACAATGAAATCAACATTGACTATTGATTCAACTTTTCTCAAGCAAGTCTAATTAAGAATGTCTTTAGACCTTCTTGTTCATGAGATTAAGAATAATTCATCCAAGTTTCATAATACTTCTAAGTTCAAATTCAAGAATAATCTATTTTATTTCAAAAGATGCTTATATATTCCAAAAGATGAAGTACGACTATATACTCTTAAAACTTGTCACAACTTCTCTACAGCAGGATATTTTGAATAAACAAGACTTTGGAGCTAATATCAAGAGATTTCTGGTAGCTTCAAGTATAAAAGATTGTTAAAGAGTTTATACAATTGTGCAATGTTTGTTCAAGATCAAAAACTCCTCATCATCGATCTTATAGACTTTTTCAACTATTACATATATCAAAATAACTTTGATCTTTTGTTTCTATAGATTTTATCACAAATCTTTCAAATTCAAATTTATATGATTTTATATTCATAATTGTAGATTGTTTCACCAAGATGGCACATTTTGTATCATATATAAAATCTATCACAGGTGAAAAAACAACTAAATTCTTCTTAAATAATATCTATTATTATCATAGACTATCAAAAGATAGAATAGAAGGACGTAATTTGTATCAAGATTTTAGAGAATCCTGTTTAAAATATTGAAGGTGGACATAAAACTATCTTCAATTTTTTATCGTCAAACTGATGGACAAACAAAATAAATGAATTAATTTTTAGAGCAATATTTGAGGTATACCATTAACTATCATTAAGATGATTAGATAATTTTTTTGCTATTAGTTTGATTTACTTATAATAATATGATATATTCTTCTATTCAACAAGTTTCATTCTTTGCCAATTATGATTATTATCCATGATTTGATATTTTCTACTTCTCAAAAGTTAATAATCATATGATAAAAGATTTGGCAAATTAGTTGTTAAAGCTACATGCAACAATGAAAGCACAATTAAAAGAAGCTCAAGAACAACAAAAAATCAATGTAGATATCTATTATAAAAAACAATCTCAATTATATGGAGGCAATAAGATATGGTTATTTCATGGTAATATTAAGATTATTTATTCTTATAACAAATTGAATTATTTTAAACTTGGACTATTTTCAATTTGTGAACAGATCAATCCAGTTACTTATCAATTACACCTATCAAAATCTATAAAGATCCATCATGCATTCCATGTATTACTACTCAAATCATACAAGATAGTGGATATACAAGGAAGAAGACAAATGCCACCACCTCCTCCAGAAGTGGACAACAATGAAGAATTTGAGATAAAAGAGGTCTTAGATTTAAGACAATATAAAAATCGGCTAAAATATTTTGTATATTGATATAGATATGATATTAGTGAACATACATGGGAGCCATCCAAAAATCTAACAAATGCATCAATAAAAGTTAATATGTTTCATTGACAACATCCATCAAAACTAAGATAAAGAGTCAAGAAAATCTTTGCTATAAAACAAAGCAAGTTGAATAGAAATTTCATCCTATCTTGTATTATTATTTGATATTTTTTTGAATTTTCTAGTACTAAAAAGATGGAGAATCAATAACCAACAAATTCAACTCAAGAGCTATCATTTGCTGACTTACCAAACAAGGCATTAGGACTATCACAACCTTCAAGATGACAAAATAAAAATGAAGATCTTTAAGAATAACATATTTTTTCTTAGATTGATAATAAAATATAATGTATTTGATATCTTGACCTTAAAAAAGACTCTTGATGTTTGATAATACTTTTAGAGGTAGGAATTACATTTGATAGTGTTCCAAATATTTTCTTTGAAGGAAGTTATGAAGGCCTCAACAATGATCAAATAACAGGGTGGTCTTTCTGCCTTGGTGTAAGATACTATTGATGGTTGAGAGGACCTATGAATTATCTTCAATAGAAACAAAAATCAGAGTATGTGACAAATATAATTTGGCATATCTTAGATTTTTTTAAGATATAATTATCACTCCTCATGGAACTTGTCTCTAAAAGAGAAGATAATATCATAGAGATAAGATTTACTCTAATAATTATCTAATTAATTTAAATAAATAGAAGTAGATAAAATTAGATTAATTTGATAATATCTTATAGAAAAGCTTTTTAAAAGCTTCATAGATGCAATTTCACCTTTATACATGTTTATAGATGTTTGATAGATTGAAAACTTGTCCAACAAATTAATCACATATTGGACATATTAGTAGCTTGTGGAATAAGTTAAATATATAATGCGTATATAAAAAACTTATTTTATAAGTTTGACATGTATCTTGCAAATTGGACACATGTTGGAGATCCTATAGAATACCACCATATAGCTCTTAGATAGATAGTATATATAGAAATAAGAATAAAGCCTTCTTCACTCTTATCAACTTCTTTCTTACTTCTAGTCTAGTTCAAGAGTCTTTGTATTTTCTAATCTTTGGCAATAGCCATTCTAGTTTCTTCTTGAATATATATATATATATATATATATATATATATATATATATATTATTTTCCTTTGATGTAGATTTTATTAATTTATGCATCTTATTTTAGTTTGTATCCTTAATAGATGGTATACATAGTTTGAAAAAAATAGAATTTACTTTATTAAAGAATATTCAATATTATTATATGCAAACTTGATTAATAGTAGGACATCCATTTAATCATCTTATTGGTAATTTATACTGCAACAAAGATATTGTTCTAAGATTTGATTCACTTGTTATATTTGACCATTGGTTTGAAGATGATAAGTTGATAAAAGATTGATTTTAATCTTCAAAAGTTGAAATAGTTCTCTTCAAAAATTTAATAAATATTATGGTCTTTGGTTTAAAATAACATCATTTGAGAGACTATATATTTAATAAATATTATCAATAAAAAACTTGGCTATTTCTTTCTCAAAAATAATCTTGTTACATAGGATGAAATATGCCATTTTAATAAGACGGTCTATCATAATAAAAATTGAATTTTTGCCATTAAAAATCAAGAAATTTGTAATGAAATCTATAGATAACAATTACTATGGGCCCTTAGAAACTGAAAGTGATTTGAAAAGTCTATATGATTGGTGTCTTGGGACCTTTTTTCAGACACAAATTTTATATGATTGGATAAACTGCTTCATTAATTTTCACATTTTAGGCCTCTAATAATCTCTTGATATTAAGTCCAAGGTCTTCTTGAAGCCAAAATGTCTAGCTTCTGAAAGATCATGTCATGTTTGAAAAACTTTGTGAGTCATCAAATTGACTCATTAATTGTTTTAGAATAAAAGAATACATTTAGAGTGCTAAAACTAGGAGGAGATTTGTACACCAAGAATGGTGGAACATTTATAACACAAGGCCAAATACAAAAACTAGCATCTCTATTAGTAACAAAAATCTTATAATTTTTTTTTTTTTTTTCCTACTGTGCTATTTGATATTCCCACCCGTTAATGTCGCATAGCTTCACGACAATTGTAAAGTGAAGACATATTTAGATGATGCTAAATGAAGAAAAATAGTATTATTAAGAAAGAAATAGGATCCTAATAAGTCTTGGACATAATTATCTTAGTTGATTTAGTATTTTTTTTAATTATAAGAATTGATATTTATTTATTGAGACCAATTTCTGCAATGGCCTTCAATTTCTATGTACTACTTATTGAAAATATATAAATGTTACTTAGTAGGTAGAAGAAGCATGAAAAATAAACCCCGTGTCTTTTTAGTTATTTATGTAGAAAATAGAATTTTTAGTTGATTTAAATTGATTTTATTATTATAAAAAATCATCAAGATAAAATAAAAGTAGTTTTAAATTGATATTATTATATTAGAAGTATTATAAGAATTTTTAGAATTTATTTAGAATTTATCTAGAATTTTTTAGAAATTTTAGAAGAATTTTTAAGACTTTGGTAAAAATGAGTTTTACCACCTTGGGAGCCATTATGAAGAATTGGAATAAGGTTTGAAGGCCATACAAGGTTCCTAGGCTAATTGGATATTTTTTAATACCATGGTGAAGTAAAAATTATAAAATAAGAAGTTTTATTAGTATAAAATAGGAGGACCAGCGGCTAGTGTAGTCCTTGTAGGAAGGGAGGTGCACAAGTCCCATATGGGCTGTGATACCTTAGATGTAGGTAGGAGGATAAGACTAAGGCCTCATGGCCCCTCTAGGACACCCTTATACATTACTTATGAGCCTTGGTGAGGTTTGAATTCATGATTTCTTAAACAAGTTATCCTTGAGGTAAAATATTTTTACTTAATTTTTCTATTATTTATCTTTTATCTTTGAATTATCATAATTTATTCATAGTAATTTGAAATTAAATATTTTTTATACCATTAGAAAGATAAAAAAATTATCTAAGTAAAAATATATTTTTTATTTTTTATTTTTTATTAGATGAAAATATAGTGAACAAACTGTGATGTAATTTTGCTTGATATACTATACTTTTTTTGTTATGTGGTTGTTATTCTTATTGTACTTGTTATTTGCTCCTTCACTTCACACCACCAATTAAAATAATTCCTAAGTGAGGCCACCTTGTAACTTGGGTTGAAGGGTGAAAATTTATCCTCACAAATTTGAAGTCTTGTAAGGCTTGGAGGAACATATAAGAGATCCTTGAAATACAACAATCCATCTTTGATCCTTGAAATTATTATTTTCTTCTACTTTTTTTGTTTTTTTAAATATCACTAAATGTTATCAACAAATAGATCTATCTTCATTGTTCTTTAGATTTTTGACTTGAGAGTTATATTTGTATAGATATATATTATGAATGTCTTCAATTACAAATTAGACAATTTCAACATGACTTATTTTTGCTAATCCAATATAATATTTTATATTCTTAGCATAAGATATGAACGTTAAGAAATGGCATCTAATTTTTCTTAAATTTTTTTTGAATGATATATAATTGTACAATCAATTCAAGATAATAACATGCTCTATCATACTTGAAGGTAGTTTAAAACTTGGGTACTTATAAAATATTCTAAATTTTAATGATCAATATATAGTGTGATCTTGTATTGAGCTCCTTCTAGCAAATGGTGCCATTCTTCAAAAGCATCCACAATTGCAAATTGTTCCTTGTTATGAATCTTATAATTGATCTCTACAATTATAAATTTTTGAGAGCGAAATGCTATCGGTGAAGTTGACCATCATCACTAATTGGATGAACACAAATATAAATGCAAAATTTGAAGCATTTACTTCTAAAATAAATAATTTTATTAAATCTATATAAATAAATATAAGAACTAAAATAAAGAATTTTTTTAGCTTCTTGAATGCTTTTTCAATCATATTATCTCAAATAATTTTTTTTTTTAATAAATCATATTAGTAGAGTTGCACTCTTGAAATAATCTTTGATAAAATTTTTATAAAAATTTGTAAGTTTCAAAAAATATTGTATATCTTTGATTGATGATGGTTGTTTCCATTCTATAATAGTTTGTATCTTCTTTGGATCCATAGAAATTCTATTTTTAAAAATAATATATTCCAAAAATTTGACTAATATTTGATAGAAAGAATACTTCTCTGATTTGGCATATAATCCACTTTATCGTAATTTTTCCAATATCATATGTACACAATATTCATAGTCTTGTTTGTTTTAAGAGAAGATTAAGATATCATCTAGGTAAATGACTACAAAATCATCTAAATATTCTTGAAAGATATCATTTATCATATGTTAAAAGATTACAAGTGCATTCATAAGTCCAAAAGGCATAACATTGTATTCAAAGTATGCATATCTTGTACAAAATGCTATCTTCTATGGATCTTCTTCTTTGATCTTCACCAAGTCATAGGTGCCTCTCAAATCAATCTTTATAAAAATCTTTGTTTGTCCTAGTTGTTCCAATAATCTTAAAATTAATTAGTCATAAGGATAATGTTTTGATAACATGTTTGTTTTTTTCTTCTCAAATACATCTTCAAGATTATAATATTGATTGGAAATATCTTGCTTGAATTACACAATTAGATCTTTCATTAGAATAGCATACAATGTAAATGCAGCTTCTTTCTTTATAATCTATATAAATACTTTAGTTCCAAGAAATAAAGTTGCATCTCATTTCTTCTTTTGATGTTTGGACCTTGAAGAAATCTTTTATAAATTCTAGTTGATATTAAGATAATATAATTCAAATCAAGGGAGTCTAATGATAATAGGATTTATTAGATATTGAATGATATTGAAGACAACGTGTGATACTTGATCTCTTAATATCGCTTTTAATGGTTGGATTTCTTCAATAATATCCCCGGATGCAAGATTTTGTCCATCAATGACTTCAATAGGTACAAAATAGATCTTCTTTATAAGTACTAAATTGTACTTGGTTACAAAATCTTTATCCATAAAGCATGTTGAGGCTCCAGTATCTAAAAGACTATAGCAGAAATCTCATGTCTTAAGGTTCTTATATGTATAAGAAGTGTAAAATAAGACATTAGATCTAAAGACAAGAAGAGATCTTTTTCTAATAATTTAGATTTGGGGATGTCTAACTACAAGGTTCCTACTATGATTGGATGTTTACATTTTTTGATCTTTCCAATTCAAATATTATATTTTGTACCTTGAATTTTTTAAACTTGTTTAGACAGTTTGTTGTCTTGTAATTATATCTTTTACAATATAAATAGAGATTCTTTTATCGGCGTCTAATCTTTTCTATACGTATTAATGGTTTGAATTGAATTGCATCATTTTGCATGGATTTAGGATATGTTGATGGTTTCTCCAATATTCTTAAATATATAGTAATTCTACCTTGATAGATATTGCTGAAAATTTATTGCTTTTCTTGTTGCAATTCAAATAGGTGATTATCACAAATAATAATATGAGACATGAATTCTTCTATATTTTTAACTTTTAGCAATGTAATCAATAAATTCTTCATATTGTTTTTTAGGCCATAATAAAGTCAAGTCATAAAAGTCTTATTATTCCAATCAAGATCACAACTAAGTTGTTAAAATTTTACAATATAAATTGAAGTTGAATGTTGTCTTTATTTTAGATTTTAGATCTTTTTTTTTGCCATCCTTTTTTTATCACTATTTCCAAATATAATACTAAAATTTTCTATAAAAGCTTCTAAATTATATAAGATTGAAGAATTTTTTTCTAATAGTGAATCAAATCATAATTAAGTACTTTTGTCAAGAACAAAAAGTAAAACAAATTCATAAATTAGTAAAAAATTATGTCAAAAAAAATAATAAGATAAAAATAAAGAAATATGTATATTCAAGAAGAAACTGGAATGGCTATTGCCAAAGATTAGAAAATACATGAGACTCTTAAACTAGACTAGAAGCAAGAAAGAAGTTGATAAGAATGAAGAAGGCTTCACTCTTGTCTCTATTTATATTATCTATCGAAGAGCTATGTGGTGGTATTCTATAGGACCTGCTATACGTGTTTAACTTGTAAGACAAGTGTCAAACTTACAAGATAAGTTTCTCACATGTGCCCCACTTATTTGGCTTATTCCACAAGCTATCAACATGTGCAACACATGGCTAGCTTGTTCTATAAGTTATCAATATGTGCGACACGTAGCTAACTTATTGACCAATTTTTTAACCTACCAATTACCTATAGACATGTATAAAGGTGATTCGACATCTACGACGCTTCTAAAAAGCTTTTTTCTAAGATATTATCAAATTAACTTATTTTACCTACTTCTATTAATCTATATTAGCTAGATAGTTATTGGAATAAACCTTATATCTGTGACAACTTCTTGATAAAAAAATGCCTACAAAAATGACTTGAATGAATCTATCTGGATAATAAAAAAAATATAATTATAACTAGAGTCATACTTGTTGCACAAAACTTCAAAAGTTGGATCTTATTCTATCAAATTTATCAAGCATATTAGTTTTTAGCTCTTTTATGAAAACCCTTGGAATTTCTATAGGAGTTATGTATATAGCTTATATTCTTCTAATTGAATAATTTTTTGCTACAAACTATGAATTTTTCACAGTCAAGATTTATTCCAATAATTATATTGTTAATATAGATAGGTAGAAGTAGGTAGAAGTAGATTAATTTGATAATATCTTGTAAAAAAGCTTTTTAGAAGCTTTATAGATACAGATTCATTTTTATATATATATCTATAGGTGATTGATAGGCTAAAAACTTGGCCAACAAGCTAGCCACATATTTTACATGTTGATAGATTATGGAACAAGTCAAATACGTGGCACACATATATAAAACTTGTCTTGCAAGTTTGACATGTGTCTTATAAGTTGGACACATGTTGGAAGTCTTATAGAACACCACTACGTAATTCTTAGATAGATAATATATATAGAGACATTAATGAAGCCTTCTTCATTCTTATTAATGCCTTTTTTATTCCTAGTCTTATTTCAAGAATCTCTAGTCTTCTTATCTTTGGCAATAGCCATTCTATTTTTAATACTATACCATCTTCGAGTGATTTTGAGTAATACAAGAGTATATTTTAATATTTTATAATTCATGTCCTTATCCTTAATAATTTGTCAAGAGTGAAGATTCAATGTTCTTGTTTTGTATTTAAGAAGTGAGTGGCTTATCCCACTTCTACTATTGCATTTGAAGGTTATAAATTATCCACCTTTAAACTAACATTTTTTATTTTTTAACCTTAATTTTTGAAAAAAAAAAAAAAAAAAATAGATCACTCTGCTTTGTAGAAATTTTTTTATTTCATATTAGAAGTTGCAAATTACTCTTCTCTAATTTGAATTGTAGAATTATTAAGATAGAAGGAAAGATCATAGATGTTATACTTAGTAAAAGTAAGAATAGATTTATAACTATTACAAATCTTCAATAGTTTTTCAATACTCTTAGGGTGGAAATTTCACAAATCACTAGTATCAATCATAGAGGCACTATTCTTATGCCTATAGATAAAGTCCACAGCCTACGCTGTCGGAATAGAGAGAATTTTCTTCAAGAAAGCGTAGGGCTTCTGGCTGTTACTAATTTTTCAATCAAGCTTTAAAATAATGAAAATTCTAAGTTTATATATATATATATATATATATATATATATATATATATATATTCTCTTTTGGAGCAATTACACCAAATACATAAATCTCAAGTAACCAACAACATTCAAAATATGGTAAAATCCTCTAAAACCTTATATATCCTTACATGGAAATTTTTCCAAACTTTAACATCTCATATCTCTTGAACCGATTGTCCAAACATAGTAAAATTTTACATGAGATATCAATGTATTTTTATCAACTTCTACAACAAATTTCAATTACAAATTCATTGTGGATCTTGAGATATCTTGAAAACCTTAATAGTCGCTTCAAACCCTTATCCTTATACACCTGCATACAAATTTCTTCACTATAAGCTCAAATGCTATGAAATTTGTATGTATAGCTTTTTAACACAAAATGTCACATTTTCCAAGAAATTTGAGCCAAAAATTTGTTTAGAAATTTAAATTATGGCTCCAATCATTACTATGAACAAAAACGCTCACTTATTATCTTTGATTTAGAAGTGCCACTTTCAACTCCCTATAGCTCCTTCATATGAACTCCAAATCCAACAATTCTTTCATAAAAAATGTAGGTCTTAAAATTGCCATTCTAGCCGCACCTTCCAATTTCCAAAAGCTATCGTACAACTCCTCTTATACTCAAAAGAGTAATAATTTGTTTCAAATTGACACCTTAACTTCAAATGGCTATAACTTCTTTACTCTAACTCCAAATCTTCTAATTTTTGTACACAAATTGTAGCCAAAATCCTAAACTTTACAACCTTATCTTTCAATTTCCTAATGCCTTCCTTGAAGTCACCAAAACCCTTATTAAGGTCGTAGGCAGCCTCCTCAAAGCCCATTGCGCATGGTATTTGACCAATAGGAATGAAGTTTTCCATTCCTTGCCTTCATCTGACCATGCCTTGATTTTATCCCTCCCAATTAGCCTCCTACTAGCTTAAATTTTCATCCTTAGGCTCCCACCTTCTCTCAAGGATTCATTCTTAATATTTAGATTTAATAATTTTTAAATATCATAATTAAAACAAGTAAAAATAAAATAAAATAAAGTTTCTTCTATCAATCATTTTAATTTAATTTATTAACCATTCTAACACACATCTAGACTTATAAATATATAATATGTTTTAATTAATTTCTATATACTATAAGTAATTACAGTATGACAACACTAAGAAGTTATACAATTGAGGGAAGTAAGTAAATACACCTCGCAAGCAAATCCAAGAAGCCTTGCTTCTACCAGCATGAAAGAAACAAAGATTAGTATGTCTAAAAAGTTCAATGGAATAAGATCAAAATTTTGAGGATTTCTACAACAAATTTTGAGGATTTCTACAAGCTGTATGTAAGGTTGCACCGTTTCTAATATCCTAATGGATTTACTCAAGTTGGATTCATAGGAGCACTTCTATCTGGAAGTATTTTTTTTTTGGTTTGCACCTTTGATGGAAAAAGATTTAAGACTTTTTTATGATTTGAATTCATTTTTTGAAGTATTTACAACCATATTTGGAGAAAGTAATCAAGAGAAGGTAGCAAAAATCAAGTTCTTATCTTTGTGACAAGGATCACGATTAGCCTCAACATATGCTACAAAATTTCAAAATTTTACTTGTGATGTGGAGTGGAACGACAAGGCCCTTATCAATCAATATCGTTATGATTTGAAGGATAATGTTAAAGACTTATTACCAACAATATCAAAAACACACTCCTTGATATAATTTATTGCTCAAGCCATTACATGCAACAATTGTTTATTTGAAAGATATCAAAAACTTAGATTTGGCTAGAGAGGATCAAATCAATTGATAATAGCAATTCCTTAGTTTTCAAAAACTTATCTGACTAAGTCAAATCTAATGCAAATTGATGTAATACGTTTAAAACCTCTCACCAAACAAGAAAAGACTTGACGTCATCAAGAGGGATTGTACTTGTATTGTGGAAAAGCAAAGTATACTTCTCAATATTGTCTAAAGAAGCAACGCAATCACAAAATGAGGAGTATGGTTACTATAGAAGATAATATGTAAAAAAAAAGCTTCTCCAACTACAATAGGGACCGTGTGATTGGAATCATATACAACATATTATAGAGGTCCTATTCTCTCTTGTGACCGTTCACCTTGTTTTATAATAGATATATTTTTAATTTATTTTGATTATGATATTAAATAAGATAGGACCTAAATGATTAGTATAAAGCCTTGAGATGAGATTGAGATCCAATGATGAAAAATTAAACTACTAAAAGGCTTCTATAGAGAAATGAAAGTAAGGTAAGAACAAATGAACGCAAGTAGTAAAGAAATTACAAAAGATCACTTCAAATTTAGTCTAGATACCAGCAAACCATCTCAACTTTTATTTGTAGGAGCTAAGATATTTATACAAGTTATAGAAGACAAAGATCCATTTGTCATTCTTGCAACACCAAGTCTTCATTCAAATAGAGGTTGTAGTAGAATTCCAAAGTAATATAAAGAATATTAAGAATTTTTTGAAAAAAAAATTGTAATGTATTATCAAAGTATCAACCTTATAATTACTTAATTAATCTTAAAGAAAGAGTTCAACTATTATTTGGATCAATTTAAAAAAAATTTAAAAATAAAAATGCTCTTTTAAAAGAATATATTAATAAAAATATTATAAAGAATTTTATCTAAGATTCAAAATTTCTTGAAAGTATATCATAATAATATTTGTAAAAAAAAAGATAGATCCTTAAAAATGTATATAAATTATCATTGAATCAACAAACTAACCATCAAAAATTGTTATCTTTTGCCTTAGATATTTGAGCACTTTGATCAATTGAGTGAAATGAAGATCTATATTAAAATATATTTATAATGAGCCTATAATTTGATATATATTAAAGAAATAAATAAATAAATAATTATAATTTGGTATAGATATATTTATTTTAAATACAATATTATATTTTTTTAAGCCATTTTTTATAAAAACAAATTCATCAAACTTTGCATTAAGTGTATTTCTATCAAAAATAGATATAAAAGATAGAATTCATTTTATTTTTTTATTTAAGAAAATTCTGAACAATAGAGATTAATTATGAGATCCACAACAAAAAACTTTTTACTATTGTAGATTCGTTCTAAGAATTGCATTACTACCTAGAAGGTGCTTTTCACCTAATTACAATTTATACTGACTATAGGAATCTTAAATATTTTATGTCCACATATGTCTTAAATTGTCATCAAGCTTGTTGGAGCATATCTTTGTCATTATTTATATTTAATATTATATATCATCCTAAAAAATAATAAGACTTTTCAAACGTCTTATCTAAACATTCTCCTATAAGGATATATAATATATGACCAACAACAAACTATTATTTTGAAGTCAAAGCAATTACACTATCAAACAATTAAATCAATAATTTTAATTGATATAACTTTTTTTGATAAAGTTTTTTTAAGCATATTAATAAATCTTCTTATTTTTTATATTTAAAATAACCTTCATGATGACTTTGATAAATTTGATTTTAAGAACAATTTTCTTTATTATAAAAGATATTTATATATTTTCAAAGATTAAATATAATATATTTATTTAATATTAAAATATATTTGATATTATAAAATTTTAAATCTTATTTCAAAAAATTTTTAATAGCTTCAAATATAAAAAAAATTAAAATTATTTGTTTAATCTTGTGATACATGTTTTACAGCAAAGACTCCATGTTGTTGATCCTATGGACTTTTTCAACTTATACTTATTTCAAAGCAACTTTGATTATTTTTTTTAATGGATTTTATTAGAGATCATTTAATTTCAAATTTTTATGATTTTATTTTTCTAATGGTGGATTGTCTAATCAAAATGGCACATTTTGTACCATATACAAAAACTATTATCAATGAAAAATAGCAAAACTCTTCTTGGATAATATTTATCAATACTATGGACTTTCAAGTGATATTATATTTGATTCTAAGCTTCAATTTATATTAAGTTTTTAGAAGATACTCTTCAACATATTAAAATTTGATATCAAGCTATCTTTAATTTTTTTCCTTAAATTAATGGACAAATAAAATATGTGAATTAAATATTAAAGTAGCATTTATGATGCACCATCAATTATCACTAAGATAATTTTTTAAAGTTTAAAATCTAACAATAAAGGATTTGGCAATTAGAATGGAAGAACTTTACATAACAATAAAGATATAATTAAAGGAGGTTCAAGAATAACAAAAAACTAATGAGGATATTTTTTCCTTTTCTATTGCGATATCATGGCAAAGCTTGCTGAAATGAAGAGTGCAGTGACACAAATACAAGATCAAATGAGAGAATTAATACTCATAATGCATCAACTCAATGCACTACTACAAGGAACAACAAGATTAGTAGGGAGTGAAGATATAGAGATGATTTGAGCTGCTTCAAGCCATACCACTTCATCTATGATTGAACACCATTCAAACATCAAAACACCAAAAATTAGTTTGCCGGAGAAATTAGATCTAAGTTTTGACGATTCATCAATCAAGTACAACTAGTGATTGAACTTCAATTCCAAAGTTATCTAACCTAAGGGTCACAAGTCACGTTTATTAGATTTCTACTATCAAGTTCTGCTTTATTATGATTTTTGTTCTTTTTTGAATGACGTGATCCAATATTGGATAATTTAGAAGTATTTTTAGCAGAGTTTTAATCTATGTATAGAAAACATGATGTAATTCATGTCGCAACCAACAAAATCAGTATCTTACAACAATGCAATCAATCAGTAATATCATATGCTTCACAATTTTGACAATTAGTAATTGATACCAAGTGGGATGATGTTGCATTTATTAGCCAATTTTTCTATGGATTATAATATAAGATAAAAAAATTGATGCTCAACTTATCCGATCCTCAGACATTAAGTCAAGCAATTGATTTTGATGTGAAGTGTGACAATCGGCTTTTTGAATTTCAATCAGAGAGTGTCAACCTTACTACAATACAATGGCATTATCAACATCTTCTCAATACATACATTCAAAAGTAGAAGACATGCAAATCGATGAAATATATTTTAAACCTCTTACTAAACAAGAAAAGACTCGTCATCATCAATGTGAGTCATCAAATTGACTCACTAGTTGTTTTAGGACAAAAGAATGCATTTAAGTACCAAAAATATAATTATTAGATGAAAATATATTTAGAAGATGCTAAATAAAAGAAAATAGTATTAGTGGAGAAGAAATGGAGTCTTAATAAGTCTTGGAGGCAATTATCTTAACTGATTTAGTATTTTTTTTTAATTGTAAGAATTAGTATTTAGTTATTCAGATCAATGTCTATATTGGCCTTCTATCTTTATGTACTACTTATTAAATATATATAAATATTACTTAATAAGTAGAAGAAGCATGAAAAAGAAATTTCATATCTTTTTAATTATTTATGTAAAAAATAAGATTTTTAGTAGATTTAAATTAACACTATTATTATAAAAAATCACCAAGGTAAAATAACATAGTCTTAAATTGATATTATCACTTTAGAAGTATTATAGGAATTTTTAGAATTTATTTAGAATTTATTTAGAATTTCTTAGGATTTTTAGAGCAATTTTGAAGATTTTGGTAAAAATAAGTTTTACCACCTTGGGAGCCATTATGAAGAAATGGAGCAAGATTTGAAGGCCTTACAAGGTCCCCAGGCTAATTGTATATTTTTAAACACCATGGTGAAGTCAAAAATGCAAAAATATTAGTTCTACTAATAGAAAATAGAAGGACTAACAGCTAGTGTAGTCCTTGTAGGAAGGGAGGTGCACAAGTTCCATATGGGTTGTAGTACCTTGGATGTAGGTAGGAGGATAAGACTAAGGCCTCATGGCCTCTCTAAGACACCCTTATATACTACTTGTGAGCCTTGGTGAGGTTCAAACTCTTAATCTCTTAAGCAAGTTACCTTTGACGTAAAAATTAATCACTTAACATTTTAATTCTTTATCTTTTATCTTTCAACTATCATAACTTATTCATAATAACTTGGATTTATATGTTTTTTACATCATTAGAAAGATAAAAGAATTAATTACTTTAAATTATAATTTTTATTTTTTATTTTTATTTTTTATTAGATAAAAATATAATAAACAAACTATAACTAGTTTTATAATGTGCAATTACTCAATTGCACATATTTCACTTGTATTGTGATGTTCTTCTCCTTCATTATTGTTTATTGCTCCTTATACTTTATACCACAATTTATAAGCAATTTTTAATTGAGGCCACCTTATACTTTGGATTGAGGAGTGAATTTTATTCTCACAGTCAAGAAGAATTGTGTTTATATTGTGGAGAACCTAAGCACATTGCTTAGCATTGTCCAAAGAAACAACGCAACGACAAGATAAGAAATATGGCTATTAAAGAAGACAACATATCAAAAAACGAGTTTGTCTAGCTACAAAAAAAATCGTGCAGTTGGAATCTTGTACAACACCTAATAAAGGTCTTATCCTCACCTCAAAACTTTCTCCTTGTTTTATAATAGATATCTATTTGGGACCTAAAAATCACAAAACCTCTGCCTTATTAGATACAAGAGCCTCAGTATGTTTTTTAGATAAAGAATTTATTAAAAGTCATAAAATACCTTCAATACAAAAATCTAAACCCATACATGTAGAAGTCATAGATGGTTGCCTGTTATCTTCCAAAAATATCACTCATTAAATCATTCTTATAAATATAACAATAGATGGTCATAATAGTTGTATAGTCTTTAATATAATTAAATCTCCTTATAATCCAATCATTTTAGGTTTATCATGGCTAAAAGAATATAACCCTCAAATAGATTGAATCTCTCATAGATTTGAATTTTTTCAAAGCGTTAATAAGAGTTCCATAAATCAAGTAATAAATCATAAGCCTAGTATAATAAAACCCATACTTATTTGCGCAAAAGCTTTTATGAATGAAGCAAAAGAAAGATCATCTTTTGCTATTTATACTACACTTATTTTTGATGGTGGAAGGACTTTAAGTGGCATTCCAAGCCAATATCAAGATTATCAAGACGTTTTTGAAAATAAGAATGTAAACATTCTTATACAGCATTGTCCATATGATTGCTCAATTAATCTCAAAGAACTCAGTCTTCATTTGGATCAATCTATAGTCTATCCCAAAAATGAATTGATTGAATTCAAGAAATACATTGATAAGAACCTGGCCAAGAATTTCATATGCCATTCAAAATCTCCAACAGGCACTCTTATCTTGTTTATAAAGAAAAAAGATGGCTCATTATAGATATCTGTAGATTATTAAGGACTCAACAAGATTATCATCAAAAATAGATATCCTCTAACTCTGATATTTGGACTTCTTGATCAATTGAATCAAGTTAAGATTTATATAAAAATAGATCTAAGACGAGCATACAACTTAGTGTGAATCAAAGAAGGTGATGAATGGAAGACTACATTTCAAACAAAGTATAGATATTTTGAATGTAATGTCATGTTTTTTAGACTTATAAATATACCAGCTGCTTTTCAACATCTTATAAATGACGTATTTTGTGATTTTCTTGATGATTTTGTTGTTTGTTATTTAGATGACATTCTAATCTACTCTAAGAATACTGAAGAATATAAACTTAATGTTTGTCATATATTACAAAAATTTAGAGATGCAGGGTTATATGCCAAGATAAAAAAGTGTATGTTTCACACTACTCAAATTGACTTCTTAGAATACATCATTTCAAATGATGGTTTCAAAAAAGATCCTAAGAAAGTTCAAATAATCGTAGATTGAAAGATTCTAAAAATAATAAGAGATGTACAATACTTTTTAAGATTTTCCAATTACTATAAAATCTTCATCAAGAACTTTTTTCAAGTTGCAGCTCCACTTACATGCTTAACTTGTAAGGATAAACTCGGATAGGACAAAGAAGCAAAAGCATCATTTGAGGCTTTGAAGATAGCTTTTATTTTTGTACCAATCTTATTTTGCGTCCACTTTTGTAAGGCATTTTTTATGGAAATAGATCCATCAGACTTTGCTTTAGAGGTAGTATTGTTACAAATGGGAGCAAATGAAAAACTCCATTTAATAGCTTTTCATTCTAAAAAATTTTCAACAGTAGAAATCAATTACGAAATCTATGATAAAGAACTTTTTTTAATTATGGATTCTTTTTAAGAATGGCGTCACTATCTAGAAGGCACTTCTAGTCCAGTCACTATGTATATGGATCACAAGAATCTCAAGTATTTCATATCAATATATGTGCTAAATCGTCACCAAGCTTGTTGGAACATGTCTTTATCAAGATTCAAATTTATCATCACCTATCGGCCAGGAAAACAATAAGATCTGTCCGATGCCTTTTTTAGATGTTTTTATCTTATATCAAAAGAAAGAGATTCAGCTTTTGATCAACAAAAAATGATCCTCTTGAAGTCGGAGCAATTTCATCTTCTAGTAATGAAATCTACATTAACTGTTGATTCCACTTTTGTCAAGCAAATCTAGTCTAGTATGTCTTTAGATCTTCTTGTCCATGAGATTAAAAATAATTCATCTAAGTCTCATGATACTTTCAAGTTTGAATTCAAGAATGATTTGTTCTATTTCAAAGGACACCTATATATTTCAGAAGGCGCAGCATGACTACGTGCTCCAGAAGCTCATCACAACCTCCCTACAGCGAGGCATTTTGGATATAATAAGACTTTGGAGCTAATATCAAGAGATTTTTGGTAGCCTCAAATGTGAAAGGCTGTTAAAGAGTTTGTATAATCATGTGACATTTGTTAAAGATCAAAAACTCCTCGTCACCGACCTTACAGACTTCTCCAATTATTACCTGTAGCAAAACAACCTTGGTCTTCTGTTTCTATGAATTTTATCACGGATCATCCAAAATCAAGTTCATATGACCTATATTCATGATTGTAGATCATTTTACCAAGATGGTACATTTTGTACCATTTATAAAATATATTATAAGTGAAAAAATAGCTAAACTCTCTCTTGATAATATCTATCACTATTATGGATTACCAAGGGATATCATATTAGATAGAGGAACATAATTTGTATCAAGATTTTGGAGGACCTTTTTCAAAATATTGAAAGTGGATATAAAACTATCTTCAGCTTTCCATCTTCAAACTGATAGATAAATAGAACAAATAAATCAAGTTTTGGAGTAATATTTAAAATGTACCATCAATTATCATCAAGATTATTGGACAATTCTTTTGCCATTGGTAGAATTTACTTATAATAATTTAGTACATTTGTCTATTCAATAAACTCCATTCTTTATAAATTATGGTTATCATTTACGACTTGATACTTTTGATTTTTTAAAAGCTGATAATCTTGTGGCAAAAGATTTGGCAAATCGATTGTCAAAGCTGTATGCAAAAATAAAGGCACAATTAAAGAAAGCTCAAGAACAATAAAAAAACAATGCAAATGTCTATCGTAAAGAACAACCTCAATTCCACCTGGGTAATAAGATATAATTATTTTGTTATAATATTAAGACTATTCATCCTTGCAAAAAGCAAGATTATGGTAGGCTTGGACTTTTTTCAATTTGTAGACAAATCAATCTAGTTGCTTATTGATTATGCCTATGAAAATCTATGAAGATCCATCATATATTCCACGTGTCACTACTTGAGCCATACAAGACAGTGGATATACAAAGAAGAAGACAAATGCCACCGCCTTCTATAGAAGTGGATAATAATGAAGAATTTGAGGTACAATAGATTTTAGATTCAAGGCGGTGCCAAAATCAACTATAATATCTTATGCATTGGTATGGATATGATATTAGTAAATGTTGTCATATGTCGTGAAGTCTTACTTGAGAATGCTCCGGGCACCTAGCTGTAGAAGATAAAAAGAAATAACAATAACTAGTCCTAATATCTCTAGCCAATTTCTAAATAAACATTAATCAAATTCTAATCAAATCCTAATCAACCTTGGTCAAATCTTAATTATATCTTAACCAAATCTTAAACAATCTTAGTCAAATCTTAACTAAATTCTAATGAACCTTGGTCAAATCCTAACTAAATCTTAGTCAATCATAGTTAAATCCTAACTAAATTCTAATCAAATCTTAAACAAACTCTATCTAAACTCTAATCAATCCTGATCAAACCCTGATTAAATCCTAACCAAACTGTAAACAAATCCTATCTAAAGCCTAGTTAAATACTAATTAAATCCTAAAATAAATCCTAATCAAATCCTATATAAATCCTAAATTAAATTCTAATCAAATCTTAGTCAAATTGTAAATTAAATCCTAACCAAACTCTAGTCAAATCTTAATCTAAATCCTAACCAAATTCTAGCCGAATCCTAAATTAAATCCTAATTAAATCCTAGCCAAATTCTAAATTAAATCCTAATCAAATCCTAACCAACTTATCTCAATCTTAGGGTAGTTTAAAATCTCAATATCTATTTATTAAACTATTGATCTTACTTAAAAATTTACATACCTCTTAGAAACTAAGTTGGCAATAAGTACATGAAATTTGAAAAAGATCAAACTTACCAACAAGAAATTCAACTCAAAAATTCAATCAAGTTGGGCTCCTTCTCCAATCTTAATGCCAATTGTCTAGTGCCAATATTTCTTTTTTATACCATTTAGTTTCTTCTAAATTTCACATGCATGTAGGAAATTAAGTCTTTTATACACATACATATAAATTTCACTCCAATCCAATTGGAAGATTACTAAAAATCTCAAAAAACCTAAATGACCCTCAATTCCCAATTTTTGAGATGCCAACCCACATAAACTTTAATAATTTTTGATTGAATTGGTAGTTCAATTTCAAATTCACAATATCCTACAAATACAACCGTATATACCAATCCACAAAATTTTACTTATAGATCTATAATTAATCTCACAAAATATTAAAAAATATAAACTCTAATATATTTTATAAAAATCAAAGTCACCAAAATCAATCCTAACTTTGCAAAGTCTTTATAAAGTTGTTACAAACTCAAATCACTTCTAATCAATGCTTAAAAAAAGATCCTCTAGTCTGCTCTCTAATCCCATCTTTTGATCTGCCAAAGAAGAATCGATCCACTATAAGCACATGGTTTTGTATCTTAGGATTTGATTTCAACCCAGGCTCATAACCAATCCTCTCTGGGTATCAATTCTGAGATTTTTGAAATAAAGTTTTTTCAAATCTATTTTTAATTTTTTCTTTATGATTTCTATATTATTTATTTTTCTAATATACTTTATTGTGCCTTATTTATGGCCATACAAAGTAAATAAAAGCCTCTCCTATAAAAATATAATATTAGCCTTCTAACTTTTTTCTACTTTCTTCTCTATTATTTATAATTCTTAGATAATTTGCTCAAATGTTTTTATTTGAGCTCCTATATATTATAATTATTCCCTTTTTCTTTTATCTAATGGCTATGTCATTACACGACATCTATCTCCCCTGAACTTGTACATCCTCTAGCATGCGCCAAAATTTTTGTAATATATTAATATGTGACAATCCCTACCTTAGTCTAATTCTTGATCCTTAATTTGTTCGTCCTCTTTTCTTTCAATACCCTTCAATAGATTTTGTTCTTCATCAAAATATATACATATTCTTCTTTGTCTAAATAATTTGACTCGTTTGTCTACTATAGGTGTCTTCAATTTTATTCCATCAAGCTCTCATAAAGAATATGTTCTATTGTCATAGACCTTTATTATAACATATGATCCAAATCAATATTTTAAAAAATTTCGTAATGTATTATATTGATTATCCAAACTATTGTCATAGACTAGTATCCAATTACCTTCTTCTATTTTTTTATGCCATAATTGATATATATTTTATCAAATCTTTTCTTATTATTTTTCCTTGCTTTGTTCAATCTTCCAATTGTTACTTCAATATCCTCAGGTCTTTTTTTCAATTGTTGAATCCGTAATACCAAAAGATCCTTTCTATTAAGATCATTCTTCCAAGGCAATATTTCCCATGTATGTACTATTTCTTCTATTGGTATAACTGACTTTTGTCCATACATTAATTCAAAAAGCATATAATCAATTATCATACTATGAGTTGTACAATCTGTCCATAATGCAAATCGTAATAATCTAAGCCACTGATGTACTTTGTCATTGCATACTTTTATTAATATCTTAATAATAGGTGAATGTCCACACTCACTCTTTCTATTACCTTTTGAATTATATGCTCTTATTAAAAAAAATTTAATTCCAATTCTACCCAAGTATCCAATTCACTTCTATCTGCACTGATTTTTCTAATACAACCATAGCAACAAACAATGTCTTCTAAGAGGAATCGACATACACTTTTAATGCTCTTTGTTTTTAATACTCAACCTTCAACCATATTTGATGAATCTTCACGTACAAGTACTAAATATTTCATTTGTCCAAGTCCCATAGGTATTGCCACTAAATCCACTATTTACTTATAATCTAATGCTACAAGATAAGTTGGATATAATTCATGTTGATGTCGAATATTAGAATAAATTTGACAAGTCTTACATGATCCTATAAAATCTGCCACATCTTTGTATATGCCTTTCTACCAATATCTTTCTTTTATTTTAATAAAAGTTGTCCAAATTCTTCTATGCCTTATCTACAAACTCTCATAGAAATCTTTAATAATCTTTTGTTGAGCCTCTAAACTACATATCACTCATTGTGATACTTTTCTTCTTTTTTAAGGATACTTCCATAAATATCTATCACATAAAAAATATCCATAGGCCTTTTTATGGATTTTCTTAAATTTTTTATTTGTTCAATCTTCTAATTGCTTTAATGTACTTAGATACTTCCCAACATCTTTCCATTCACCTTCATACAAATCTCTTGAAAATGATTCTAGTGGTATATTCAAACACACACCTTTTTCTTTTGATAATGTATTAGTATAAAATTTTGTGCCCACATTATCTTCTCAATCAATCATATCTTCTTCATCATAATACCTTACCTTTGATAACATATCTGCAATTGAATTATCTTTTTTTAAAATATACTTAAATTCTAGTTTCATAGATTTAATATATGTTATCTATCTTAACATAGCAATATCAAGATTTGAACAATTTATAATCATGTCCAATAAAGATAGACAATCTCTTTCTATAACTACTCAAGCTCCAATCAAATACTCTTTTTCATTTTTCATAGCTATTACTACACCCTATAACTCTCTTTTAATTTGTACACATGCCCTTTGTCTAATATTCAAAACCTTTGCTTCAAATCTTATTACATATCTATTCCCTTGTTCATTATCTTGTCCAATTGTCCAACCTATTCCAATTGGATTTGTATCAACTGTCAATATCACTGGCCTTCCACATTCATAATCCACTTTCTTCAAAGTTGGAGGTGAAGAAAGAAATACCTTCAATTTTTTCATAGCTTTTCTTTGTTTTTTTTTTTCATTGAAATTTTTTATTCTTTCTTAGCAACTCATATAATAGATCTACTACATGTACAAAATGAGGTATCCATATATGATAGAAAATACATGCTCCTAAAAATCTTCTAACTTCCATTGTATTTGCACATTCATTCATCTTTTTTTTCTTCTATACATCCTTTAATAGGAATATCATCTAAAAATAGCATAATCTTTTTTGGTAAAAGGTCCCTCAATACTTTGTTCATTGTATTCATCATATGAGCTACTAAATTAGTAGCCTCTTGAGGCAATGTATACATCCTTAATAAATCCAATGGAATCTTCATAGTAGTTAAATCTCTACTTTGTAATGCCAATTGGAATTGATCATATCCTAAGTAAAGATCATCTATTGAATAGATTGCTCTTCTAGCAAATGCTTTTGCAAAGTCATCCTCAATTAGACTTGAACCCATATTTCTAATAGTCACTTTATTCATAGATTGCATATCTTGTATAAACCTCATCGTTCCATTTTTCTTTGATATTGTAAACCATTGATTAGAATAAAGTGCAATAGATGGTTCTAAAATCCTCATTTTAATCTTTTTATTGAATAAATTTACTAATTTGGATAAATATGCTTTTGATACTAGAATTGGCCATAAATTCCATGGTTCATGATGAATAATAAAAATAACCATAGGTGCTACAATACTTAGATCAATACATCCAATTTCATATGCTTCAAATGCAAAAGCCTTTTCATGTTGTGAAAGTATTTTTTTAAAACATTCTTCTTCACATTTTGTCAAAAATCCATCACATCCAACTTTTAATCCATCTAATGTAGCATCTGTATATTCATGCCCTATTTTCCTAAGATCCCTTAAATTTGGTTGTGTAGATGCTCCCTTCATTCTTTCTTCACAATCCAATGGTAATGGCATAGCCATTAATTTAACCTTTTTCTCTATATATTTATACTTAGTCTTGACATGTATCTCTTGGTGACTTAAGATTTTTATAAATTTTTGAATTTTATCATAATATTTTTTGAACATACATTAATAACTATATTCTCTCCTTGTAATCTATATTGCAACAACTAATTTAACTCTTTTATAGTATCTGCAAATCCAACTTCTTCAAATGCTCTTGAAATAAATTTGTCTTCAATCAATTCTCCATTTTCTTTTAATATTTGTTCCATATTTTTAATATAACGTCTACCTATCATTTTTATCTTATCAATAGTCTTATAAGAAAATATACAATTTTGTCTCAAACCAATAAGTTTAATAGATAATATCTTATCTTTTAAATTAAGTAGGAGTATTTTTTTTCTCTAATCCATTGCAATCTCGCTTTACAATGGTGTGTGGTAAAAATCCTCAAGGTCTTTAAAATTCTCATTTGATAATGGCTTCTCTCTCAACTTCTAATGATTTCTTTTATGATTGGAACAAACAATCAAAAATTAAATTGCTTTCATTCCATCTTAACTTCTTATCCTTGCATAGGCAGAACCATCATCCATTACCTTTGTTTCTATGCGCGTGGTGGTAATATATAGTTGTTCCAATATAATAGGATATATAAACATCTCTTATACAAAAAATATCTCATATTATCACCTTGATATTTAGACAAGCTTCATATAAATCCTTCTTTGAATTATTTGTTGATCTTATCATCCATCCATATTGAGTATCAATAGGCCATTTTTTCTTTTTATATAGCTCTTTTGATATCAAATTGATCTCAAAACCATGATCAATTAATGCCACAATTGGTTCCTCTAAATCTTCCAATTTTATCAAAATTTCTATAGTAGTTGTTGCTCAATGGTTTTGAGAATAATGACTAGATGGTTGAATCCCAATTCTTTCTTTTGTAAGTCCAACTCGTGAACATCTCCTAAAACTTGTATTTCATTTTCTTCATCTACACTGTTTTTCATTATCTTTGTTCCTTGTATATTTGGTGTCATAATATCTCCTATAAATTGCCATTTTTTTTTTATTATGTCAATAATAACTTCATGAAATTTACACTTTGAAATTCCCAAAATTTCACCAATTGTAAATTTGACCTTCCCCTCTAAAATCCGTTCTTCTAATATCTTCTTCAAATCTATAGCAGCCTCAATATTTGATTATAATTTATAGAGAAGAGTCTTTTTCTTTTCTTTTAGAATTTCCTTCTCCTTCATAGAAACATTATTTATTTCCTCTTCATGTATAGGATTCTTTTGTTGTCTTGTTTTATTTCTTCTTGTAGTCCTTTTTAATGGCCCTTCATTATTTTCATCTCTTTTTTGTTTTTCTTCTATTAATGCTTCATATTGACTTCTTATAATATAAATATATACTAATAATCCATCTATTAGATCATTCCACCCAATAATTTGTCAAATATTATTACCAACATATTTTAAATCATTTATAGCAAATTTTTTTTTTTCAGTATAATTCATTGTACTTGTCTACAAAGAGCAAGATTCTCTTGGAAGTTCAAGATTTATACTTAAATATTTGCTTTGATTTGCTTCTTTCTTTAAGATTATATGCACTTTAAAAGCATCTCTTGCAAATACCTTCATTCTTCCTTTACCAAAATTTGCTTTCAATTTTTCTCCAATTTCTTTCAAGTGTATCATACCATCTTTAAAAAAAACAATTCCTTTGTATAGCACCTCTGTAAAATCTTCACACTTCCTTCTTGAATGTTTCATGCTATCACACCTTATGCACCTATGTATTATACCTTCCATTGGTCTTGAATTTTCTTTTGTTGATACTTTAAATGATTGATCCTTCTCTTCAAGTTTTACAAATTTTATTTGCAAATCTCTCATCTCTCATATGATCTCATTCATATTCATCTCTTCTTTCTTTGATATAGATATTGAAGGTTGAATCATAGATGTAAGATGGTTGATAGGCAATTTTATCTTAGATACTTGCAATGGTCTTTGAATTCCCATCCTATCCTCTCTTCTTTCTCTTTTTGCAAGCAATCCTATTGCCTCCTCCACTTCTTTCTAATTTGATGTCAATCTTTCTTCCTCTTTTTTATGTTCAAGTAATATTTTTAATTTTTCTTATAATTTTCCATCAGCTGCTTGAAGAAAAAGTTCTACTTTACTTGGATCCAAAAATTGCCTCTCTTTCTTTGATAAATAAAAATATTATCTTTCAAATTTTCTTAATAATTCTCTTGCTTGAAGATCTTTCTTAGACCTTTCAATGCATTTAAAAAATGACTTCTTTGTAATCCGATCATTGTCTTCTTAAAAATACTGATCCTTCATTGTTTTAAAAAAAAAAATCCATGAACCTCCAGCATGTCCTATGATGGACTTCACATGATTCTTTATCTTTGGTGCAATAGCCAATTCAAATAATTGAACCATTTCCTTCTCAGAAACATGCTTCAATTCTATTTTTTTCACATAATACTTTAAATATCTTGTGATATCCTTCCCTTCAAATTGATCAAATTTGTCCACAATTGCCTGTAATGCTTTTTTTGCCACATTTTCTTTGCGATCTTTAATTTATTATTGTTGCATGAATATAGCAAATGCTTCAAACATGCTTGCAAAGTTAGAATTGAAATACATACCTTGTCTTCCACTAGTACTTTTGCTTGTAGCTTCACTTGAAATACCATCCATAGCTCCTCCTTCCATTCTCTTACCTTCTTTTTCCAAAGTTCAAATAAATTAAAAAAATCTAATTACCTTCTACGTCAAGCTTTTCATGTTGTATTCACCAAATATATCATATGTCATGAAGTCTTACTTGAGAATGCTTCAGGCACCTAACTGTAGAAGATAAAAGGAAATAATAATAATTAGTCCTAATATCTCTAGTCAAATTCTAAACAAACATTAATAAAATCCTAACTAAATTCTAATTAAATCCTAATCAATCCTCATCAAATTCTAATTATATCCTAATCAAATCTTAAATAATTCTAATCAAATCTTAATTAAATCCTAGTCAATCTTCATCAAATCTTAACTAAATCTTAGTCAATCTTGGTCAAATCCTAACTAAATCTTAGTCAACCTTGGTCAAATTCTAATTAAATCCTAGTCAATCTTGATCAAATCCTAACTAAATCCTAATCAAATTCTAAATAAATCTTATATAAATCCTAATCAAATCCTAATTAAATCTTAATCAATATTAATCAAATCCTAACTAAATCCTAATCAAATCCTAACTAAATCCTATCTAAATCCTAATCAAATCTTAACTAAGTCTTAATCAATCCAAATCAAATCCTAACAAATCCTAAAACAAATCCTAATCAAATCCTAGCCAAATCCTAAACTAAATTGTAACCAAATCCTAACTGAATTCTAAACTAAATCCTAATCAAATTCTAGCCAAATCCTAAACTAAACCCTAATCAAATCCTAACCAACTTATTTCAACCTTAGGGCAGTTTAGAATCTCAATATCTATTTACTAAACTGTTGATCTTACTTAAAAATTTACACACCTCTTAGAAATTAAATTGGCAATAAGCACATGAAAGATAAAAAAGATCAAACTTACCAACAAGAAATTCAACTCAAAAATTCAATCAAGCATCAGTAATAGTCAATGCGTTCCATCGACAACATCCATCAAAACCAAGATAAATAATTAAAAAAAAACTTTACTATAAAATAAAGCAGGTTCTATAAATATTTTTATTCTACCTTGTATCATTGTTTGTTATTTCTTTGAATTTTTTTGTGCTAAAGAGATGGAGGATCAATAGCCAGCGAATTCAGTTGAAGAGCCATCTTTTGTTCACTTACCAAATTAAATATTACGACTATCACAACCTTCAAGATGACAGAATAGAGATGAAGATCCTCAAGAATGACATGTCTTTCCTTAAATTGATGGTGAAATACAACGTGTTTGGTATCACGACCTTGGAAGAGACTCTTGATGTTTGGTGATACTTTTAGAGGTAGGAATTACTCTTGATGGTATTCGAAATATATATTTTTTTTTAAAGGAAGTTATGAAGGCCTCAACAATGATCAAATAAGAGGGTGATCCTCTTGTCCTAGTATGAAATACTATCAATGGTTGAAAGGACTTATCAACTACCTTCAAAGGAAACAAAGATCAGAGTATGTAGCAAGTACAATTCGATGTATCCTGAACTTCTTCAATATGTAATCACTACTCCTCGTGGAACTCGTCTGTAAAAGGGAAGATAATGTCATGGACATAAGATTTATTCCAATAATTATCTAGTTAATAGAAGTAGATAAAATAAGTTAATTTGATAATATCTTATAGAAAAGCATTTTAGAAGCTTCATAGACACGGAATCACCTTTATACATGTCTATAGGTGATTGATAGGTTAGCAACTTAGTCAACAAGCTAGCCACATATTGCACATATTGATAGCTTGTGGAACAAGCTAGCCATATATTGCACATGATGGTAGCTTGTAGAACAAGTTAAGTACGTGGCACATATGTAAAAAACTTATCTTGCAAATTTGACATATGTCTTACAAATTAAATACATACAGGAGGTCCTATAGAATATCACCATGTAGCTCTTAGATAGATAGTATTTATAAAAACAAGAGTAAAGCCTTCTTCACTCTTGTCAACTCTTTTCTCGCTTCTAGTCTAGTTCAAGAGTCTCATGTATTTTCTAGTCTTTGGTAATAGCTATTCCAGTTTCTTCTTGAATATATATACTTCTTTAATTCTATCTTGTTATTTTCTTTTGACATAGTTTTTACTAATTTATGCATCTGTTTTAATTTGTGTCCGTGACAGGTATGATTACTTTGTGATAATATTAAGTTTAATTAATCTTATGACAAGTTAGATTATTAAAGGTTTAATCTATTTTTTATCCAAAAATAAATTAATCTAATTATATTTTGATTATAATTACCATAGTTAATGAAGATTCATCTTATATTTTACATATCTTAAACTTAATATTATAATTAATATACTGGAAAGAAAGTAATTACCACCACCTCTTGTTAAAATAGATAACAACCAAGAGTTTGAAATAGAAAAAATCTTGAATTCAAGGCAACGCCAAAATAAATTAAAATATTTTGTACATTGGTGCTGATATGAAATTAATAAATACACATGGCAATTATATGAAAATCTAGTTACTACGCCAAAATTTATTTTTTCTTTTTATCAACAATATCCATAAAAATCAAAGATTAATTATTAACAACAAGATAATATAAATTAAAAAGAAACAAATTCAAGGATCAACTTGTAGAAATTTATTTACAAATATGAAAAATCAATAGCTAATAGATTTATTTCAAGAACTATCATTTGTAGGATTGCCAAATAAAGTACTTAAATTATTTCAACCTGGACAATATTGCAATGGTAATAAAGATCAAGAAAGACATGTTCTTCTTCAAATAGATTGTTAGATACAATATATTTGATACTAGAATCTTAGAAGAAACTCTCAATGCTTAATAATACTATTAGAGGTGGGTACTATACTTAATAGAACGTAGAATGTGTTGTTTGAAGATAGTAATGAAGGCCTCAATAATAATCAAATAATTAGATAGTCTTCTTTTCTTTGTATAGGATATTATTAATAGTTGAAAGAACTAATCAACCACCTTTATATGAAACAAACATTTGAATTTGTTGCTAATACCATTTGATAGATCTTAGACTTCATTAACTTAAAAAGTAATTTAATAGCTCATTGTAGAATTTGTTGCCTAGAAAAGGAGATAATATAATGGATGTTACAAATATCTATATTTATTATTATATTTATATGGATAAATTGATTTAAATAGAAGTAAGTTAAATTAAATAATATCTTATTGAAAAGCTTCTCAAAAGCTTCATAGATTTTACAAGTATTTTTAAGTGATTGATAGATTGAAAATTTGGCTAACAAATTGACTACTTGGATTATAAGTTGGCCATATAGTATACATGTCTAAAATTTGTCTTAGAAGTTAGACATATATCTCACAAGTTAAATATGTTTTAAACAACAATCTATAAGATGCTAACATATAGCTTTTAATTAGATAATATATATGGAGGCAAGAATGAGGCCTTTCTCACTCTAATCAATGCCTTTCTTGTATTCTACTCTTAATTCAAGACTATTTAGTCTCTTTGTATTTGGCAATAGTTATTCTAATTTCAATCTTACATTTATCTTTGATTTGTCTACTTTCTCTCTTTTGGTGACAAACGAGTATATTTTCTTATTAGAGTTTTATTATGATTCATATCCTTGACAATGTATCAATATTCTTGGATGGAATTGGCTTCAATAATAGATAGGCAATTAAATGGAAAACAACCAAATGAAAATTTAGTAGAAATGATTATGAGGGCAATGAAAAATGGTGACAACTATGAGAAATAGTGGATTAATGAAGAAAATTTTGTTGTATTTTTTAAAAGTGTTCACATAGTTGGAAAATAGTCATCAAGAAAGCATATTTATTATAGTATTTTTGGATATTTATAAATAAAAAAATTATTCACAATCAAATATAGGAGAATATAGACAATCAAAGAGAGTAGATTTAGCTAGAAGCAAAAAGTTTTACAAAAAAATATTTATTTAATTTTTAATGGTTTTTTATTTTTAAAATATTTTTTAAAAAATTTAAAAAAGTAAAATCTTTTTAAAAACTTATTGTGTATATAGTTGAATGATTGAATAGTACAATGGAATTACAATGGATGAAATGTATATTTATCTCTTGGATATGTATCAATCATGTTTAGTGTAGCTATGAAATGCAAAAAAATGCATGTGTTAGGCTTACAACTTGGGTTACTATAAGCTCAAAAGCAATTAGAGTGTGTAATATTATTTGCATTTAAATTGAGAGCTCAAATGCTAAAAAAAATTAAAAAAAGAAAGTATATATCTTGGTGTATTGGTTTTAAATATATAAATACAATGTAGAGATATAAATAACATTAAGGTAATTCAAAGATTAGTTGTATAAGTCTTGCTACAACAAAAGCTAGAGAATTATTGATGGATTCTATGGAGAGAAATTCATATATTAGAAAAAGAAATCAACATCATTTTTTTATTAAAAAGATCATTGGAACTTAACCAAAAGGAAGAAGATTCAATTAGAGAGATTTGTAAGGATTATAAAGAATATAAGCAGCAACAATGAGATTTTTTAATAAAGCAAAAGGAGATAGAAGCCACTTAGTATTGTCTTCTTGGATAGTTTAGGATCATTAAAATAAGAACTAAAAGGAATCTAAGACAATATATCAAGTGAGAAGTGTCATAATATTTAGGAACTGTTGAATATTTCAATATGTAAGAGTGGTGATATAAATATAATTTAGAGATGTTAGACTATTTTGTGTGATAGAGACAGTTGTGATCCTCATGTCATAATAAAGTTGGATGGAAATTTGGCTATTTAGATTAGAGGTTGAATACAAACATATCTCATTTTAGAAATTAGTGAGAGTTTGCATTGGTGTTGCTTGCAAAGTGACAATTTTTAGTATGCTTGATGGTGAGAGAAAAGGAGGTACTTCTTAGCTTGTAATAACTACCATTATTATGCGGCATGATTTTCAATTTGAAAATACACTAGGTATTTAGTTATATGGAATTTACTTGTAACTTATTGCTAAGATTTCAATAACTTATCTTTAAAAAGAAAGACAAATACATACAACAATATTATAAAAAATATATATCATACTATTAAAAACCTCTTATATTTAAGTAGGTTTGTACATAAAGTTTTTCTATGGCATGTAGAAAATCCTTAATACCTTTTTTTTTTGTATAAAATCAAAACTAATCAATAGTTGGTAAATTATGTTTTCAATAATTTTTAAAAAAATTCATAATTTTTTTTCAAAAATTCATCTTTATATCAAAAATATTATGATAGCCCTATATATCTATTTTTTCACCTCCATAAATTCGTAGCTCTTAATAAAAACTCCTTTAATTTGTACAAAATGCTTAAATTGCAATAAAATCCTTCAATAGCTTATTCACTTGCACAAAATTGATTTCTTTTTAAATTTTAGAATCTAATAACTCTTGATCTATATATTTAATTTTTATCAAAAAATTTCAAAATTTAGCTTATATTCTTAAATTTTACCACAAAAAAATTCAACAATAGATTCACTTTTAATCATTTGAGATCGTAAAAATCCTATCAAGTGCTTAAAACACTAGTTTATAGACATCCAAGCACTATTTTCTTCATATCTCAAAAATCCAAAATCCTAATACCATAAAATTTTTGTATATAATTTTGTAACATAAAAATAAATATTTTTAAAAATTTTGAGCTAAAACCTTGTTAAATTGCTTAAGATATAGCTCAAAACACAACCACTAATTAAATGGGTTATTTACTGCCCTTAGATTGTATCTACTAACTTCAACTCCCAATATCTCCTTCATTCTAGCTTAGCATTCATCAAGCCATATATATAAAGTATATCCAAGAAAGTGCTCTTTTTAATCCCAATTACCAATTTTATATTTCTTTTTATACGTGCAAGTTATATTCCAAAGAATGACAGTAGATACAAAGTCAACACTTTAACTTTGAGTGCCTATATCTTTTTTATAAAAACTCCAAATTATTTAATTTTTGCACCAAAACCATAGCCAAAAATCTAAACTTATTGATCCTAATCTTTGATGCTAGAATTCCTTTAAAAAAAAATCCTAATTCTTAATAAGGCCTCAAGCAGCTTCTTTGAAGTCTATTGGGTATGACTTTTGGCCGATAGGAATAGAAATTTCTATCTTCTATCTCCATTCATCCACACAGATGGCTTAACTACTCTTTTTTATATTAAAAATTCCTTTCTAATCCTTTTTTTAATAAGATTTATATAATATGTGTTCTAAATACTAAATAAAATAAATAAAATAAGATTTCAAGAATCACCAATATCTAACAAAGGTGATTTAAAATAAATTAAAGTTATTATCAATATAAAATCAACTTCAAAAGTCACTATCAAAAAGAAAATAAGATTATATAAACCTCAATAATAGCCTTTTTAAAAGGACTCTTTCTAAAGTAATAATCTAACCATATTTTGTAACTAATAAAAATCTACTAATATAACTCTCACTTAGCTGCATAATAAATTATACATTAAATATATATATATATATATATATATACATAATATTTTTTCATAGTAACCAATCCACAATACAACACCATGAATGTTGAAGAGATTATAGGAATAAAAATTTAGATCTAGATTTGAAATATTAAAATTTGTACAAGTATCCAATATAGGCAAATTATGCTATTGGGATTGATTTATTTATAGTTGAAGGGTGTTGGATTTTCTTTGATTATTTTGGTGGATTAATAAAATTTGAGGTAGAATTTTGAAGATCCAAGAATTTGAATGATGTGACTTTTGAAGAGCAATTGTAAGAGCTCAACTATTAAGCTGCTAAGAATACTTATATTGTTGAAGCCGCAAAAATAATAGTTCTAAAAGCTAAAGATTATTGAAGTTCAAATATTAAATTGACTAAAGCGGCTATTATTGTGAAAAAATAAGGAAAAACAACTTAACTATAATTAAAGAAATTTTAACAAGTACAACAATTGTAGACAATTATTATCTCTATTGCTTATTAAGTAGAAAGTTGTAGAGGTGGAGGTCAAAACTTACATAGTTTTTATCTCATCTTTCCAAAATATATGTGCAATAAAAAAGAGGCTGATATGACTTAGATTTAGAATTTTTAATTCGGACCAAGTTAGAATTTAGTATTGGCTTGACATGGTTAGATTCTATATTAGAAAGATTAATAGAGATAGAAGTTATTTTAAAAGTAATGATTGGACTATGATAAGAAAAAATATTATTTTTCTTAGTTATAGCGATAGATATTAATTTAAGTAAAAAATAAAATTTTAAGAGTTTATCTAATTTGATTATAAAAAAAAGACTTTGTATCTATTTAAAACAAATTTATGCCATGACAATGCTCAAATGATCAACCTACTATCATGGTGAGAGGATCTTGCTTTAAGAAGGCACAAGGCCTTTGGTTGCCACTAATTGCTCAAAATAACTTTAAAATGAAGTAAGACAAATATATATATATATATATATATATATATATATATATATATATATATATTAAAATCTTAATAAACCAAGGTTTTTTAATTTCTTTCTTTATTTCTCTTTACTTCTCTCACTTCTTTAATTTCTTCTAATTCTCTTCTAGCTCTCTTCAAAATAATCCTAATAAAACTTCACATATTATATCTTTATAGAAAAAGCCTCTATTTTTTTAAATTTAATCCCTCTCAAAATCTTAAATCCTAAAACATAAAAAATACAAAAGATGAAGATTCTTGGAAGATTGATACTATCATATTATAGTCACCACCAACTTGTGATTCCTACCATTTGAAAAGATATCTATCCATTAAAAAAAATATAATATATAAAAGATATGAATGTCATATGTCATGCTACTATTTAAAAAAATTCTTTATTTCCACCTATAAGTAATAATTCACCGGACATAATTCTTTAATGTAAGCTTTGCAAGGCCAATCTTCTAATCATCCTCAATAAATAAATTAAGGATCTTGAAAAATATAGTTTTCTCAACCACATCCTATCAATAATGGAATTCAAACTCAGCACCTCCTAGGTGTCATTCTACCATCCAAACTATCATCCCGGCTTTTCAATCCCAAGAATCTATTTAATTATTCTAAATTTAGAAGAAAGATGTTATATTATTGTAGTCTAACCTCTTTTACTTTGAAACTTTATTATTATTAATCCTAGCATCATCTTATATTTAAAATTTATACAATTATTTTTTAACTTATTAAAATTATATCTATTAATTTTTATTTAAATCCAAGATTTTAAATATTATTTATATTTTAAAAACCAACCTCTTAAATTGCTACTAATTATATATAGAATTTGAAGATTCTCTTTCTACACAATATATAAAATCCAACTCTCTTCTAAATATTCTAATAATTACTTAAATATACATCAAGAAACTAAAATATATAATAATTTTAAGTTAATTTTTTAATATTATATTAATTTATAATAAAATATTACTTTACATCTAAGCTTGTATCAAATTTTGTTCATTCAACCTCCAATCAATGTATTATATGTCCTACAATATGTAATTCTTCTAAGCATAACCATTACACTTTTATAATCCATTGTAACTAATGTCCAACATTGAATAAATTTTGTTTCAATACTTTAAGCTACAAAGTACATATTAATAATATTTAACGCTCTTCCATTTAACTACCTCAAAAGAACAAATCTTCTAAACAATTTTGATATTGAAGCCATACAAACAACTACCATCTCTACCAAATCTAAAATTATATATTAAATTCAATTATATTTATAAACTTTTAGTTACACAATAGAAATTCCAACATTTAGCAGCAATATTGCATACAAAATTTATTTTAAGAAACAAAACAAAGTGGAGCATTGAGCATATTGTAACAAGTCACTTATTTTGCAACGCCTTAGAAAATAATAAACCATATTCTTTCTTCTTCTTTGCAATATTAGCATTAAATATTATTGTTATTATTTTTTGTAAGTTCCAAAATAAAATTCAAAGTACTTGGTGATATAGAAATTTTAATATTAGATATTTGAAAGTTTGCCTTGTAGATATATTCAAGTAATTATGTCTTTTGTCCTTATACATAAAATAAATGGAATTACTAGGCATTAGTATAATAATAAAATATTGATAAAATTTGCATGTAGAAATTATAGTTTAGCATTCTTTATTAAATATCTACTTAGATGTCAAGTCCCACATATAAAGTAGAAATGAATAATATTTATATATGTTGTTTTATTTTGTAATCATGTGAGGATAATTTTGAATCTGATAAAATCATATTGTACAAGAGGCTTAATTTTTTGTATTAACTTTTAAATTATTTTTGAACATATAGCTGTCAAACATTCATTTATTACTGCATTAATAAAAATCATGAGAATAAACATTATGAAGTCACCCAACACTATTTTCAAAAGTAATTATAATTTGCATCCATATTCTAATACATTCATCTTTATTGAATTAAATGTTAATTAAATTTTGATAAATACTTTTCCAAAAGTATAATTTGATACATCTTCAAGGTGTCTTAAAGTGCTCTTTTTTTTACTTCTATGCACATGAAAATCATATAGAATATAAAAACCATACCAAACTATTATTCAACAATCTGAAAAGCATAGAAATAAAAATCAGAATTATCACTATGAGCAAAAAAAACCAATTAATCTCAAGATTTTTAAAAACAAAAATAAACTTGAATCTCTTTCTTATCTAATTTTTTTCAAAACAGTGCACAAAATCACCATGAAAAAGGACATGTTTACTTTAACCTTTTTTTAAAACAGTTGTTGTCAACAAATATTTTAAAAAATTCTCTGTAATCTGCCAGAACAATGTTGAAATATTGTTATGCAATAATGCATGACAAACTACTTTAGATTACTCATTACAATTTTGTTATGTTTGTTTGTTTCTTTACTTTAGATAAAAGGTAGATATAGCAGACTTAATTCAGTAACATGAAATTAGGTCAAAGAGAAATTTCTTTTGAACGAATAATCAGTGGCTGTATAGTTTTGTTTTGTTACATTCTTGTGAACTAGTGCTGCAAAATGCATTTATGCAAGTATCCATTTATATTGTCATTAAAAAACACTAACACAATAACATTTAATACCTACATCTCAAGTAACATGTGAAACAAGAATGACTTACATCTTCATACAGCAATGTGAAATAAACGTTTCTTCAGATTTTGTCTGACAAGATTGAATATATAGAACAATCTTCAAACCAAAAAAGATGTGGCACATGTTACAAAATATGTTTTTTAATAATAACTTTATACTTTTATCATAAAACCACTCAACTCAAAAACTGGAAATCCATGGACAAATGACAAACCAACACCTATGGAAATAGTAATCACAACAAGATATTCCTCTTCTTTTCAGAATTTGGATGTAACCCAAAAACGGAAAAAATAAATAAATAAATAAATAAACACACACACACACACTTAAAAGCAACCTCAATTGAATACTTCATACTTATTTTCTAAAACCACTTCTGGTCTGACCTTGTGACACAACTTTCATTACATGTGCACATGCTTGACATGAAGCAATTGTCGTGCAAGATAGAATATTACTGTCCTTTTCATTCAGCTGCCTTCTTTTTTTATTTTTCTGCAAGATAAAAAAGAAGGCAGCTGAAATTCATACAGTGATTAAACAATAAAGAAAGAAGGTAACATTTAACAAGGAAATGAGAAAACTAATGAGGTCTTGTTAAATATCCCCACTTTCGAACCTACTAGTGCAGCTTCCACGAAATCCCTCCGTGCATGTGCCAAACGTCACTTCCATCCATCCGCGATTCACCCTCACGCGCAACCCGTTCCCCCCAAACCCGCGATGAGCATTAACAGACAGTACCCTCTATCTCCGTCTCTCAGACTCACTCGCTCACTCTTTCTGTGTCTGTGCTGCTCTTTCAAAGCTTGATTTTAGTCCATTTTGTGACTCCAGGCGGAGATCAGCCACGTCGATCGGGGCGAAGAGGAGGGGGAGGCTCTGCTCTGCGTCATCATCCAGTGCGTTACCAGGTGAGTGACCCGTCGCAATGCGCCTGATACCCTGCCTTGCTGTGTCTTTTGCGATGAATTGCATGTGCAAAACTGCTGCCCAATGCTTTTATTTCTGTCGCGCGACTGGAAGTTGAAGAGTGGACTTGAGGGCCTAGGGTTTAGCTTTGGATGCGATCACGTTGCCAGGGATGGCGAGTCGTTCGTCGGGCTTCACTGTCGAAGTCGCTTGGAGGATTGGTTCCTCCTGGGCAGTTGTATGAAGGAGTGCCGAACGTCGCTGAAGTGCGTTCCGTGGCTCGAAGCACTGAACGGGAAGCCGTGTGATATTGAGCAATGGGTTGCAATGGGTTGTAGGGATGTGGTGGTTATGGTTAGAGGAGTGGCGTGCTGTAGGGGCCGGGTTAGCGAAATTTGACGCGGGCATGGGCGTGAAGCGGGTGGGTCATGTGAGCGTGTACGGTAGCATGGGACGGATCGGTGGGCGGGCCAGGAGTGAGCGGTGAAGGCAAAATGTAGTGAGTTTGTGAAGTTGGGAGCGATGGTCATCCGCCGTGGTGGTTTGGTTGGCAACCATGAGGATTTGTTGTGTGACGCGGTCAGGATTAGGGTGCAACCCCGTTGTGAGCTCCGGTTTGTGATAATAGGGGTTTCGAGATTTTGAGAAGGTGGTGGTGGTGGTGGTGGAGTGTGGCGGGAAGGATGTCAGGGTTGAGGTTGCGAGAGTGTGTGGCTAGTGGCATGAGAGGGTGGGAGTTGGGGAGTGTGAGCGGTGATGGTCTTGGCCGTGGTTGGGTGGTGGCGGAAGGGGTGTGTGTGGGTTGGTGTCGGGTGATGTGCACGGCGTACATGGTGCAGGGTGTTTGAGGGGACGTTGTGGTGGGGTGTTTTCAGGGATCTTGGGAGGGTAGTTAGTGGCGATGGCGGAGCAGCGCGTGAAATTGAGAAGCTCAGATGACGAGATGTTCGAGGTGGACGAGGCAGTGGCGTTCGAGTCGCAGGCAGTGAAGAACATGATCGAAGACACGGGCAAAGATGCGGTGATCCCGCTGCCAAACGTGTCGAGCAAGATCCTGGCGAAAGTGATCGAGTACTGCAAGTACCACGTGGACAACCAGAAACAGGGCGAGGACAAGCCCCCGGCGTCAGAGGACGAAATCAAGGCGTGGGACGCGGATTTTGTGAAGGTGGACCAAGCGACGCTGTTCGACCTGATCCTGGTAAGGAATGGGGCGTTGGTTTGGGTATGAGATGTGGGCGCGTGGAAACATTGGGTTTACAAAGGCTAGGGGGGAGGGAGAGCAGGAAGTGAGGTGGGGGGGGGGGAGGTGTGTGTGTCGGGCGAGGACGAGGAGGAGCAGTGCTAACGGGAAGGAGTGGAATGATGGGAACAGGCAGCGAACTATCTGAACATCAAGAACCTGTTGGACTTGACGTGCCAAACTGTGGCGGACATGATAAAGGGGAAGACACCGGAGGAGATCCGGAAGACGTTCAACATCAAGAACGATTTCACCCCGGAGGAGGAGGAGGAAGTGCGGAGGGAGAACCAATGGGCATTCGAGTAGGTCGTGATCGGGTAGCTATGATTGTAGGAGGCAGTTTGGGTGGCAGGACGTGAAGTGAAAATCGGAGCAAGGGCAGGCCGAAGCAGCGGGGTAGGCGTTTGTGGGTGTAGAGGGCACACAGGAGTGATGGGACTACAAGTATTTTAGGGGGAAGGGTGGAGGGAAGATATGTAATATTTGTGAGCTCCCAGCATCACGTGCAGAGTGGTGCGGACATTGTGATTTGGGGAGTTATTTTTGGCCATCAACAGCGAGAGGTGGTGATTGCGATCGTGAGGGAGAAAGGGTGAGCATATAGTGTGTAGGGAGTGGGACGTGTTGGGAGTGGTGGTGGGTTAGGTTGCGTGGACTTGGCTGATGCGCGGGGCGAGAAGTTGTGTGGGGTGCAGTTTAGAGGAAAGTGTGCGGTGGTGGGCGAAATGGGGACATCGCATACGGCAGATGGGGTGAAGCGGGTTGAGTGCGGGTTGTGGGAGTGGGGAAGGAGCATTTGCGAGTTGATCAGTGCGTTGCAGTGGGGGGTTTCAGTTTCATTTAGTTGTGTGTTTTGTTGTTGATGTTGTTGCTGGGCTGCGCGTGGTGTATGTGGAGCGCCTGGTTTGCATTGGGGTCGAAGTTGGATAGAACCATGGAAGGTGTGTTTGACAACCGTGGATTGTCAAGTTGCCTGTTGGATTATGTCCGGCGACGATGAAGATGTAGTCAGTTTGGAGCGCACGTGATTTCGGGTGTACTCTGCGTTCGTCTTAGCGTTTGCGGTTTGTCCGTTCGAAGCTGAAATGGCGATGAGCTTAAAACACAGAACTTGGGTCATTAATGTTCAGCATGTGCCACTACTGAGTGGTCATTTGTGTTAATGGTGCATAATTGTCCCGCTGAGAGCACCGTGATGCCAGGAAGTTAAATGTGGCAAAATTAATCAGAGGCCCTATTCAAATCCCTCTGGATATGTATGTATGTAGCTGATGGGTAGGTAATGTTGTAATAGAGTTACTTTCACGTTTGCTAGCCGCTTATATTTTTATCTAGATGATGTATCACATACCATGGCGATAATGACCTCTCCCCCTCGAATAGTGCAAGCGGAAGAGGAAGAATAGTGATGTTATAGTATATCACGCCTTGTTCAAGCTTATGTAAATCCTGTTCTCAGTTGTCAAAACATTCTATGACATTTTCATGAACGGTTTGATTGCAGACGCACTGTCAATTGTCGAATTGCGAAGATATCGGTTACAGAATTGTACTACTACTATGAAAAGGCAGCTACATTTGGCCAAAATTCTTTTCTGTGAATGTAACTGTAAAATTCCATGTCTAGCAGCTATTTTGGCAGCAACGAATTCCAGTTCCATCTGAACATTGATTGGTTGGGTTCAATAGCGAATGCCATTTTCTTACTTGGCTCTAGGTTGAGAAGCAATATACTCAATAGCGTCTGCACAAGAGAAAATCTTGTCAGCGTCGGCGTCGGGGATCTCGATTGCAAATTCCTCTTCGAAAGCCATCACAACTTCCACTGTATCCAAACTGTCAAGTCCCAAATCGTTTTGGAAGTGAGCATTGGGAGTCACCTGTTGAATCCAAGACGAAACCGATGAGCGCCTTTGCGATGGACATATAAGATGTTCTGCTTTGTTATGATATATATGTCACAATAACTCTTCTGCTTGTCAGAAGAATACCATTGCTCATAATTTCAATTTCGAACGCCATACTTTGCCGAAAGATAACGTCACATACGAGTCACTTCAAGATGTTCATACTCTGCCACCTCACTAACAGAACACAACGAACTAAGATTAACCTTCACACTCATCTAGCAGCAGGGGCAAAATCTAATTTGAATTTGATGATGAGGAATAAAAGGAAGGAATACCAAGGTTTCTATACGGAATAGTCAGCTGAAGTCCAGTAGACTATGGTAAATATGAGCAACACGGAGACAATATTCGCTAGACGTCGACTGTGTCTAAACTTTCAGGTTGCTTTACCACAAAATCTAGATACAAATAGTCTACGAGCTGTGGATGATTTTTGGTTGCGAGGGCATGGATATCGAATTAGCTACACGAAGGAAGTTAATAGCATAGTGCTTACAAAATTTCGTCTTTTTTAGTGAAACCCATACCATAGTTTAGCACATGTAAGGATATACCACCGCATTTGAGACTCTGAAGACGAGACGATACCTTAGCGGTGTCAACTTTCTGCATCTTCTTGACAACATTCAAGACACGGTCAGTGACGACGTGCTTATCCAAATACGTTCCATGTGCCTCGGTAGAAAATAGCCGGAAGCCATTAGCGAAAGCAGGACCCTGCACCCATGACGCAGCCACTCCCACTTGCATGTGCTTCAGCACGGCAGCCCGCACAGCCTGCATTTTGTTCTCCTTCCTGTCGCTGGATCCAACCCCTCGAAAATCAAATGAACGTCAAAACCCTACGCGTCACACAACGTCTCCAAAACACCAACGACGACACCAACCCAACATCTGCACAGGGCGTGTACCACCTAGGAAGATTGCCAATCGTGTAGCAGCAAAGGAACCAAACCCTAGCACCACAGCAAAAGGGAGCACCCTACCAAACAGCCCCAAACTCAACTGCCTGGCATGATCGACTATGAAATGGGGAGAAAACCCGTCGCAGCAAACAATCGGCGAACAGCAAATGGAATTGAAGACGAAACTCGCTCAAAAGAATCGACGTCTGCTAATTGTGAGTCATTGAATATCTCCACGCACCCCCACAAAGCGAACCCAAGTGCTTTAATCAAGCTGTGGATGCAGGAATCGAGATGGAGAGACCCGCAAGGGCGATCGCACCGATTAGGGGCGCGGAAACTCGCGGTGCGTTGGCAAGCAGGCAGGCAGTCAGGCACGCGATGGAATGAATAGAAAGACTAGGGTGGCAGAGATCCTGCCATGGCGAGGGGATTTATCGTTCATTCGTGGGATCCACACACTGACCTCGCTCCCATTTCCGCACCTTCGCCGATTCCGTGGCATCCGCGATGCTTTTGCGCTCCGGGTTTTCATGGCTTTCGACCTCGTAATCCTAAAATAGCGACGACGACGACGACGACGACGACGACGAATGTGATGATGATGGTAAATTATGTTTCGTGGATTTGCTTCATGTTTTATCTCACAAGGTGTGGTGTTAGAAAATTATGCACTAAACTCACATCATTTTCATGAATTAGGGCTTGTCTCATGTAGTAATTTTTGGAATATAATTGTTTTATTATAAGACGTTATTATTCAATATTATATTTATAAAATTGCAATGTTTCTGTAAGGGTTTTTATTTATCAAAACCTAAGTTTCATTTAATTTTATTGTTACAATTTTAATAAATATATCTATTTAAATTTAGTATAATTTTAAACAAAAAATAATATGATTGTGTATATTTAGAAGAATATATATAATATTTAATTACCATATATATATATATATATATATATATATTAGAAATGAAAACTAGATTCTAATAATTAATATTTTATGTCATATGAAAATTTAATATTATTATTTATATCATTTATATACTATAATCATAATTACTGATATCATATAATAAAAAATAATCTAAAATTTTAAATGATAATATCATACTTATATTTATATATCAAAGTATTAATTTTTATTTAATGCAAATACATGTTATAAATTCATTCTATAGTTAAAACAAAAGAAATTAATTCCAAAAATTGGCAGATTAATTGGTCAAATTTTGTGACTTTGATTATATGGAGATTGTTTAGGTCTAATTGTGTGTTATCAAAATATACCTTGTATTGTTATAGCCTTTGTTGCATATTTCAACTTGACATAATGAAGGTGAGTTTTTTGGAAGAGACAATGCTATTCTTTGTTTTAGAATTTTTTTTTGCTTGGAATAAATACTATTTTTAGAGTTATTATAGGCCCTCTGTCTTTTCATATTTGAAGCTTGTCTGCTTGCCCAAAAAGAGAATGCCATGCACATTGTGGTTTATCATTTGTAGTCTTCGAGCTATGTAAGAATGATTGTTTTGCAAAAACTGTTATAATCCCTCTTTTAGATGATATAGTGTATTAAACTTAGAATAAAAAATAAATAATATACAAAAAAATAAATAAAGTAGGAAGAAGAAGGAACAAATTTGATTTATGTATAATACACTTGTTATGATTTATAAACATTGTGGATTGTCAAGGACAAAGAGGGGAGGTATCATGGGAATTGTTGCACCTTCTTTTAGGCACTAAAACACAATTGCATTTCTTCTTGTTAAATTCAAAAATATTTCATCTTATATTGCTTTGTCTAAGTGCTTTGGCATGTTCAATGAGATATTAATGTGGTGTTTTATATACCATTAGATTGGTAATTTTGGCACTTGTTTTGAAGTTGTACAAGGTTGAGACTTGTGGAAACTTTAACATTGTATTTTGATTCATACTCAACATCTAAATGAATAGTCTTTAATTTTGTATTGTGCATTTGATCCATCTTTGTCTTATTATTGTGTACTACTCAATGCCTTTTATTATGGTGGCAGAGGTGGTGTTTCTTTTTTCATGAATTTATTTCTCATTAAGATTTTTTGTAGTAGATGATTTTTTTATGTTTTAAGTTGTTTTAAGTTGTTTTAATTTAAGTTAGTTATTCTTTTTGTTGATCATTCTTCACTGTAGTGATTTTTCTTGTCTAATTATCTTGATATTATTTAAGAATGAGCAATGAAAAAAAGACTTTTCATATCTTGTGTTCTTTCAATTAAATTGGTTGTTATGTGCAAAGACTACTAGTGATTTAACTCTGTGTGACAAATTTTTAACTTTTTCAAAGTTGGTATTTTTTAAATTGTAATCATGAAAATGTTTTATTTATTTTTTAATATGAATTTTGAATTTAAAAAACTTTCTTTAAATTAATTTTAAATTAAAAAAAATTTCTTTAAAGTTCATACAACAAAATAAAAACACTATTAATTATTCTACTTTCAGTGTCTAACCAGCACCAAAGGAATTACAAGAAACACTCAAACCAACAAACCATCAAAACTCTAGAGAAATTAACATCAAAATACAAAATAATATCACTTAAAATTGACCCTAAAAGAATACACCAATAGCCAATATAATTCAGATCCCAGAAATCCCTTTTAAAAAAAACTCTTTTTCCTCAATAAGTTCCATTCACACGCAAACGATCGAAGTGGTTTTAGTTTTGGAGCAGAGGCCCAATGGGTTCCATTCACACGAGGGAGATGGAAGAGGATTTTCTGACCAGAGCCTTGAGGAAACGGGAGGATGCTAAAACCCTAAACCCCTGGCGAGGACTCGCAGGATTCACGAACTGGCGTGATCGCAGTGGCGTCGCCGATTACGACCACTTCGCTTGATTGGATTGTCGAATGTGAACCCCTGTCCAAACCTGTAGCCGAAATTTGGTTCTGGGTAGAGCGGGATTGCAATTTTCGAGCGTGGAGCAGAGAAGGGTCGGAGTGGCGAGGAGCAATGGCGGGCGTGAGTCGCCACATGGCGAGATCTTTTGCTTCAGCTGCGAGAGCAGGGTTGCGGTTTAATGGTAGCAAGACAGCCAGCAGTGGTTGCGAAATGGGTGCAGCAGCTAGAGGAGGATTAGGTGTTGGGGTCGGAGCGCCTCGACCTGCTGCCTCTCGTAGCTTCTCCTCATCCCATTCATCTTTCATGCAGTCTCACACACCGACGCCATTCTTTGGAAGGTGTGCTTGAGTGAAAGCAACTTTTTTTTCAATGAGTTTCATAGATGTTTGTTTGACGTGCCTTCGGCGACGATATGTTGTGTATAGCTGTTTTTTAGCTGCTGAGTTTCGTGAATTGTTCATTGACCATGTGCCAATTAAGCAGAGTTTGTTTTGATGATCTATCGATCTCCCCTCGAGCTTTTGACTTGTTTTTTACCTGCCCTGGAAGCTGGGTCACACTCGTAGCAATTAGGTGATATGTGCAATTGGAGGTTGGATACTGATTGCACCAGACAATTGGTGAGGCGGTTCTGGAATCACAAGGTCATGAAAGGTTGTAGAAGTTCATGCGGCGTCTTTCGTCTTTTGCTGACTGTAACTGTCCTTTGTCGTTGTTGGTTTATAGATTGCCCAGAGAAGTGGCGTGCGTACTATCTTTACTGCCTTTGCACAATGCAACAGCTTCAGCGCAAATCGTGTCGCAGCTCCGCTCCTCACCTGGCGCTCTTCTTCAGGGTACGCACATGGATATTTCGTGATGATTTTTTATCAGCATTGCTGCTATTATAATAAAGAAGATAAGGGGAAAAATATTAAAAAATACCCTCATGAACCGACTTACTCTATAGGAATCTATGGAGTAGACTCCGTAAGAGTGGTTGCCATGCGTGGTTTGGCGGAATCCTGAGTGAAGCATTACATTTTAAAACGTTTTAAGAACATAACGATTGGTGACAAGGTTATCTCTTTTGAAAGCGGGCATCAATATCTTCATGCTTTATCTTTCTCCTTGCTTCCTTCCTCGCATGTAGTGCTTTCCATATATGTAGTAAAGTTGTGGACATGCTGTGCGTGTACGTATTTGAGAGAGGGAGAGAGAGAGGGAGAGGGAGAGGGAGAGACAGTATAGGCAACCGACTTAATCTCCTGTCAGATTTATTCGTTCGTCACGCCCTTGGTTGCAGATTGACAAATTATATATAAACCAGGTTTATACCGCGCAGATAGTGGTTTATCAACAGAAATTCTTAAGTGTTAACGCTGTTATGCCTGTTTAAAAAAATTTATTCATCTGTCCTGTTATTTTATTTTACTGTCCTGGGTGATACTGCTCTTTTGTAAACGACGTTGACTTGTGTGTAACCAAATTAATATCAAGATAGCGTTCAATTCATGTGTGATTTAGAATTGGAGACATGTATGCAGATGGTGAGGACACCACGTGAGCGCATAGTTGCAAATCTGTTTTTATTAACCTGATTCACATCTCAACAAATATTAGAAGCAAGTCCATAGATTGATATATTAAGACCTATGCCAATAAAACATACTAGTACTTCAGCTTGTTAACTCTCATATTCTGTACTAGGTGATGTACCAAGTCCTTTTTTTCTGGTCTCCTCCATACGCTGATTACTAATCATGTATGTTCAACACAAGGGTGCTACATGTGGTATTGCTTGTCAAGCTGCTTAGAATATTTAGTGAACGACGTGGCTAAATGTGCGTGACACGACGTGATTGAGGCGCAAATTTCACCCTAACTTAGAGCGGTAGTTAACTTCATTGGTTGCCACCCGTTTTTATTATCCCAGTTTGTCCTCACATGTGCAATATATCTGTAGCAGATTGTCTACAGTACAATTGAATTATATTGATGGTGTTTATTCTGCCAGGACTCTGGATTATCGACGATGTCTGATAACCACTACCTGAGACTTTCACTCGCTGCGGTTTCCGGCTGAGAACCATTTGGACCTGGTTTGGAGGGCTGAAGGTTAGTGAAGCTCGAGTGGAACCTAACCAAGTTCACCAAACTCACAAACCATGGCACAACTGAAGACGGGTTTCAGATGTCTTTAACCTCAACCTTGCCTCCCTAGTAAATTTTGTGCAGTTGTGGATTTGTAGAGCAGAGCTGACCTGCACTGATCTTTCATGTACTTATTTCTAACACTTAATGAAATTGATTTTATACGAATTTTGTGAGCTGGTTCCTTCTTATTATAGCTACCCATTTCAACGGCACATCTTAAGTTAAAATACCTAATTGGATCTGTAGCATGCAAGCTTTGAATATGTGAGTTATTTGTGACCATGTGACCATGTGCAGCACCTGTGAGACACCGTAGCATTAAACAGCTGACCTGATGGAGCTCCTCACAAACATACCCATAGACAGCAATGGATATAGGTGCAGCTCGTAATCTACAAGAACAGATTCAATCAGACACGGTTAGAAAAAGATTATGAAGCCACATGTGTACAGAAACTGAAGGCCTTCAAAATTGAATCTGCAATTGTGTGTTGCAAATGGGGTCATATGATAAAAGATGTCCAATTGAGTAGGATCAGAGGGCTGGCTTTATTTGCAGAAAAAGCATGTCATAAGAAATTATTAACTTAAAATAATAATATTATTATTAATAACAGAAAAGCAGCAACAACAACAACAAAGTACTGTGACACAGCAAAGGTTGAGAGCTTGGTAATACATGTATAGTCAATATATTTAAAAAGATATTAAAATATGTTTTTGTTTATTACATGTCTTTTAAACCACACCATAAGTTAGTGAATTTCAAATCTTAAATCTCATCATTATATTTTAAAATTGGAATGTTTTTAGAAAAGATTGAAATTGCACCATAGTATAAGATTGCAAGATGATCATAATTACAAATAGATAAAATTTATGGAAATATAAAATTAATCATAAAGAAGTAAAAATAATTTGAAATACTTTTTCCATGTTAGCATCCTCATGATTTCAAATTTGAGTTGACTAGAAAAGTTAATGTAGTATAAAATCACCCCAGAAAAATCAAAATGCATATGTATTTTTCTCTTTCACTATTGAACAAATTCTGAACAACTTCAAATCAATGGTCTTAAATTGGAAAAAAACCATTTATTGACCAACTTCAGTATGGCAAGGTTGCAAACTCTTTTAGAATCATACCATCTTTTAATAATTTTGTAAAAGTTTAATTTTTTTTAATATATAATATAAAAATATACCACAAAATAAAACCATAAGATTCATAAAATTGCGTTTTATATTTTATATTTTATTTTGCATGTATTTAAGTTTGTAGTATTTATGTAACTTTTAAAAAGTTTTATATGTTTGTATAATTCTTGATTGTATTTTCTGTTTTGAGGTTCAATGTTGTGTTGAATATCAATATACATCAACAAGTTACTTTTAATATATTACTCCCAAAGCAAAGACAGCCAATATTAATTACATTTTATATTGTATTGATTAATTTGTAATGATTTGTATTATGATGTGTATTGAGGTGTAATGATTTTACTAGAATAAACTAGTTTACAAGACAAATTTTTTTTATTACTATTTGACTAATAGTTTTGCAACATAATTTCTATAAAAAGCTTAATGTTGTTTTTTTGTTGTTTTTTTGTTTTTTGTTTAAATCAAAAATTTTAAAGTGTTTTAAAATTCAGTAATAACACTTTAGAGATTTTTCATAAAAAAAATCTGTGGTTAACAAACAACAATTCTTCGGATTTTTTTATCTATTACAATCTGTATTAATTTTAATATTTTAAAATTTTAATTTTGTATACTTTATAAATAACTTATTCAATTTATAATACACATATTTACAATTTGTTAGGAAGTTGATTATTTCTCACAAAAGGTTTTTTAAAAGTATCATAAATCCATTAATGAATTTATGTATTTGATTATTGTGTTAGTAATACAAATTAAATCAATCTATTCTTATCAGTAATATTATATAATAATAATAATAGTAATAATTATTGTTAGTTTCTTTATTTATTTTCTAAATACACACATGCTTTTACCAATGTATAAGTTACAAAATAAGTACTTACTAATAAAAAAAATGTTTGATAATCAATATACAATCTCAATTATTTGAGATCTACTTATTGACTTTTTTAATTTAAAGTACTACAATTGTATTTTTAAGTTATTAATGGAAAATTTAAAATAATACTTTTCTTTCTTTCTTTCTTTTCTTATATTTCCTATTTCTCAAATTTTAAAATATTAGCCAGTTCTTACCTCATTTAAGTGTATTAATAATTAAAAAAGGTAGAGAAAGACTCAATATCTAATACTAATCCCAAAAACCACATCCCACGGACTTTAACTATATTGTGTGTCATTCACCCTGCAAGACACAAATGAAGTTTCTTTATTTCATTTATTTATTTAGTTTGAAATGATACTATTTTGAAAAACAACTCCCTATAACAATTAATTTCCACCTCTATAAGCATATAGAGCCACATTACTTTAATGTAATATTCCTAAACCAAAGCAATGGACTCCAATACTAATATATTTATGTATGTACATATAATTTCTCTTTTTCTTTCTCCTTAATTTTTTTAAAATACAAAAATATTATGAAACTGTTTTTATGATACACTCAAATCTCAAAATAAGATAGATCAGACTTTCTCTCTTTTTTATGTTTTTTAAAAAAACTAATTTTCATTGTTTGTTTATTTATTTAGGATTTCTTTCTTTGTACTAATAATATTGTTGTGAATAGAACAGAGCAAAAGTAATCTCACTGATCCAGAAAAAGTGAAAGTATCACAGGCACAATAAGGATGCCGTCGCCTTTTCCGACACCCATCGGATTCTATAAGAACCACCTTGCGCCGCGAGCGTAGTGTCGCGACGATTAGCTCGTCGACGCGAATTGAGTTCGCCGAAATTGCAACCAAGTGTCGTGCTCATCGCATTTCTGTGATAAAATTACGAGTGTAGAAGCATTTCTTCGAACCAACTGCAGCCAGCTGCGGCCGTTTTCATCGTCGGACGCGCTGCCGTGAAGGCTTGCTTGAATCGCGAGCCGAGATCGGAAATCTCAAGCCACGAGGAGCGCCTGCCGTGACAGGATATCTCGGCTTGTGCAGACAAAGGAGCACATTAGAACCTGCATGTGGAAATTTCGATCCATCAGGTGGTGGGGGTTTAGGTCGAGCGTGGCGAAGCAGCAGGCTCAGTAGGGCCCGTCACAGGCTCATTTGGCTTCGAGCTTAGCGCTTCCTCGTCGCGGATCGTTTTTGGGTCCAGATCCGAGGAGTGGTACATCGCAGTGTCGTAGCTCGCGTGCAGGCCGAAGAAGAAGTAGTACACGAGCATGAGCCCCGTCCAGTACCCGAACCGGACGAAGCTTGCCCGGTCCAGAGAGCCGAGGAGGAAGACGTTGAAGGCGATGGAGAGAGACGGAATCCATGGCACCAAAGGGACCCCCCATGTCTTCGGCTGTCGGAGAGGTTTTAGGGTTGTGTGAAGCGCGAGCGTGGCCAGGAACCAGATGGGTCCACACACAGCGTACACGACATAGCCGCTTTTGTTCATTCCCCAGAAAGCTGCGATTGCGATGGAGGCGGCGATGATGATCACCATATAGGTGATGAAAAGACCGCCATGCTTGCGAGACGTTTCCCCGGGGACGTAGTAGCGGCGCACAAGAAGCGCCACTGCCACTAGGAAGAAGATGAACAAGGAGGACATGGAGAGGAGGTTGCCAAGGATTGGAAGGTCGGTGAAGAAGCCAACGATTGAGCTCGCAAGGATCATGGTGACGGTGGCATTGATTGGAGTTTGCGTGCGCTTGTTCACGCGGGCAAACCACGGCGGGATCATATGTGAGCGGGCAATGTGCGTGAGGTACCGAGCTTGTCCAACTGCGGAGACCAACAAGACAGTCGTGATCCCTTTCAACGCGCCCAGCGCCACAACATACTTGGCCCAATTCCAACCCACACTCGAAAACGCTACCGAGAAGGGAGCCCCTTCGTCGATATCCGTGAAGGGCACCATGAGGGACAATGTCAAAGCCATCATGATGTAGATGAAGGTGCAGATGACCATGGACCCGAGCAAGCCAATCGGGATGTCTCGCCCTGGATTCTTCACCTCCTCCGCCATCGTTGAAACTGCATCGAAGCCGAGGTATGCGAAAAACAAGACTGACGCTGCACTGAAAATGCCCCGCGCTCCGTAATGGAAGAAGTCGTCCGTGAGATTGTGGGAATGCGAATGCGCCAGACCAGCAATAATGACGAAGGCGATAATGAACATGTTCAATATGGACGCGATCCAATTTACGTTCGATGTTCCTTTTGTGCTCCATGCCGCAAGCAATCCTGTGAAATTCACCAAAAACCACCTCTTAAGAAACTACTTTTTTTTTAAAAAAAGGAAAAAAACCAGAGGACGTGGCACTTCATCCTAGAAACAGCGCCAGACGTCGAGCCTGAGAGAAGATGATATTTTTGCTCACCGACAAGTATGAGCACGCCAACAGCAATGGGGTCAAGCTTGTTGTATCCTTCGGCAAGGTCAGTGTGAATTCGAAGTCTGTTGCCAACATCAACGCCACTAAAGATGAGGGAAGCGAAGTAGGAGGTCCACCCCCTAGCGACGGCAGCACCACCTATGACGTACTCGAGGACGATGTTGCCTGCGCCGATGAAAGCCACAAAATCGCCAAGCTCTACGCGCAGGTATGCAAAAGACCCCCCTGCGTTGCAATCAATGTAATTCAATGAGGAATTCTCGTCTTCCTCGTGTTCTTCCTAGTTTTCATGAAGATCTCGGTGCGTGTGGAGAATATTGCAAAGCAGGTAGATACAAAGATGAAGCGTCGTCAGACACTTACCAGCGACAGGGATCTCAACAGCGAATTCGGTGTAACAAAAAACGCTCAACATGGCAGAGAATCCAGCTATGGCGTAGGAGATGACAATAGCTGGACCAGCATGGTTTTTGGCCTCCACTCCCGTGATAACAAAGATGCCTGCGCCGACGACAGCTCCAATCCCGAACCACATGAGATCCCACCAGTTCAAGTTTTTCTTCATGTCCACATTGCTGCGGGCCTTCATGAAGATCACTTCTTCGTTCACCTCTGTGCGTGCAAATACCCGGTCCTTCAATCTGCTGGGTGTGGCGGCAAGTGCCCGCCTGTAGTTCCCCCAGCATTGGAAAGACTCCTCCGGCAGCCATGAGTCCCTCATTGTCACGGTGACCTACCGCTCTAGCTACACAACAGCAACAAAGTAGAATTTTTAATTAACCATTTCTCGCAAGAGCTTGGCAACGTCGTAACGTCCCCAACGCAGAGAGATGTGACGTAGTGGATCCGGTGGGTCGTATAGAAAACAATCCATACTACTCCGAGAGGAAATTCTTAAAAACAGAAAGACGGGGGTAAAACCCTTTGGCACTGCATAGAAAGCTCACAAGGGAATCCATAACCAAGAGTCGTGACGATGGTCAACCACACCATGACTTCATGCATCTGGGTATTCATGAGAAGGTACTGGACCGAGTTCGGTGCTGTAGACGTTGACAGTGTGAGGGTTATCAGATGGAGTTCTGGAAACAAAGATAAACAATGAGTCTAATCCAGGGCTAGCATAAATTCTTTTCCGTCTGGCCGACATAAAACTTGGAAAAACTTGAAGGGGGTGATCAAACCTCTTCTGATTACAAGTCACGTGACAGGCTCATGTGAATCTCGAGGCTTAATGGAAAAAATTTACGGCCTCTGATGGTTAGTTGCGGCAACCCACACTTGCAATCAACGCCAGCTCTTAGCAAACATCACCATACATGCTCCGCAGGAACTGCCAAATTCAGGAGCATCGGCAATATCATTGTGCTTTTGGAGCTTCAGTCCCTCCCAAATTAAGAAACAGAACAGTTGTGACAAGGTTTTTTTAATTCATAAAAAAGCAAAAAGACAGGCTTCATCATCGGTACTTGTTTCAGTTCTTGTCTTGTGATGAAAGGGGAATGAAGATTCTGGAAAGCGACAAAGCAGCCGCGAAGGTGAATTCTACTCTCCTTGCATGGAACATTTGGTCACAACGGAGAAAGTGGATTGAGAAAATGCCATGACAGATTCACATACTTTATTCAGCTGCTCAGCAAGGAAGAATACGCTTGTCCTACACTTGACAGGAAAAATTCCTCTCCTCTCAGACGAAGATGATTTGACCTCTGTATCTCTGGTGTCTCATAAGATCAAACTACAGGAAAATTCTTCCTGTTTTGTAAGCAAGAATCTGGAACAAAGTCTTTCACATTTATACGCGACTTCGTGAGGACTAATAAACGAGGGGACAGGTCAAATCGATTGAAACCAACGCACTGGATCCGGCTGCAGTGGATCTGCGGAAAGAGGAGCGCGCCCCCTCACGGTGACTCATCTCCGAACAGAGAATCACTCAACAACTCCAAAAATGGTAAAGTGCGATTGAAGTAAAATATCTTACTGCTCGACAAACTGCAATTGCTCGGCGACGACTGCGAGTGCGAGTTCAAAGAAATGCAACCGGGTTGACACAGGTCATTATCCAATTAGGGGATAACGTCGGCGCTGGTGAGGATGAACGCTCGTGCTCTGAAAAAAACTTGGTTACTGCGCTCCACAGTTCCATCTCCCCACAGCCAAGACTTTACTTCCGAGTGAAAAAAGAATAGCCGCACAAACACACAAAGTATGTGGTCATCAGCAACACAGAACACCGCCAGGTAACTCAGCTAGTATTGCTTCCCACACTCGAATAGAATCCTGCCGGAGGAATAAAAAAACAGAACCCAGAGGGCGGTATGGCGCCGAGTAGTCAAATCGAGAAAGCAAGACCAGCGCAATAAACCTACAGCTGAAAGTGAGTTTAGCGACAAATAATCCACTCGCCACCCTCGGACTGTCGTTGCCACCGTCGCAGCAGCTCAACCTATGGTCCAATTCAATGCTCAGTCTTCTCACAGCCCACCTACAGCATGAATTCAGACCCACTTGCCAAAACTGGGCCAGTGTGGGAATCAGCATGGGCGACGAACACCCGAGGGCAGCGAGAGGCGACATCCAAGCATCTGGCATTCCGTCCGTGGGTTCGTCACATATAGTTGGGTAGGGTCCATTTCATTAATGAAGAGGCCATGGTCAAATCGGAGCCAGCTGGTGCAGGTGCATCGATGAGTTGTGACACCCTCGCTGTCGCATTGCAGAGCCTGCGCCGCGACAGTGGATTGTGTACCGTGAGATGTTATCGGGCGCCGTGTGATGACTGTCGCGGGGGCGGTGAAGGCTGTAGAAAAAAGAAAGGAAGGCAACACATTCGTGGAGGCGATGGCGATGGCGGGTGGCCGTGACGACGCGCTTTACAGGAAAGAGTGTGCGCGCGGTGAAGAGACACCCGCTCACTACCTCCATATCCCAAATCATCATCGTGTACGACGACGACGACGATGATGCTTTCAAACCCTAATCGAGCCTTAAATCCTAATTGAGCAGAGAGTTGGTGTGCATAATTTGGATTGTTGGCATTGATGGGGGGAGTTGCTGGTGGCGGTGCAAGTTGCTCGTGAAATTTATGGTGTGTGGAAATATATGTATATATATATATATATATATAGTATGAGGGGTTTGTATTAAGGATTTGATGTGGGAGATTCAAAAGCCTCCTGATTGGTTAGAGCTGTTGTGGTTGAGAGGGGAGAGAGTAATAAAATTAAGTTGCATTGAATTGGCTGAATTTCTTGTGGTTATTATATATGCTTCTATTTTCTACATGGCCTGAACAATATTGTTTTTTGGAATTTGCAGATTGTTTTTTGGAATTTGCAGTAGGTCTATCTCAAGAGATGGATTTACAAAAATTCAAGAAGTGTAAAAATTTGCTAAAAATGACCATTAAAATTTTTAATTTTTAATTTTTTTTAATGTTTATCATAATTGTAAGAATTAAGATATGAGCTGATATCTTTAGACTTGTAATAAAAGAATAATTTTGGTTCATTTCATGGCCATTTCTCACTTTATATTATCAAATGTCAAGGCTTTCAAGCAAGAGTTTTACCAAGTAGGAGAAGGCATGATACAAAGTCTTACAAAAGTTTCATAAACATAAACAAAGCCATGGTATAAAAGTGGGGCAATTTTGTTCTATGAGGTTAAATTATTTTTAATAGTTTTTCCAAAAAAAAATACATATTATTTTAGTTTTTTAATAATATTATTATAAACTAGATTAGAGTATGGAATCTTAAGAAAAAAAGTAAAAAAGAATAAAACTTAAATTGTTTAAAAAAATGTCATGAAATTTTGGTTTTATAAGGAGACTTAATCAATGTAGGATAAATTGAAGTTTTGGTTTATTTTTCATAGATATTATTTACTTCTTACAAAAACTTAAGTGGAAGTAAATGTCTCAAAGTGGACATATATAATTGATGGGACCAAATTAAATAACATATCATAATTTTTAAATCTTTTGTATAAAATCACCACTATATGGTATATTGTCAAGGACAAGAACTCAATGAAAGCAAATAAATATATGAAACTTCTATTAAGAAGTATAACAAAATAAAAGTAAGGAAGTATGTATATTAAAAGAAACTAGAATGGCTATTGCCACAAGACAAGAAAACTATAGACTCTTGTAATTGGACTAAAAGCAAGAAAGGAGTTGACAAGAGTAAAGAAGGCTTCACTCTTGTCCTTGTTTATACTACCTATCTATCTAAGAGTTACATGGCAATATTCTATAGGACCTTCTACACATGTCTAATTTGCAAGACACGTGTCAAACTTGCATGACAAGTTTTCCACATGTATGCCACGTATTTGGCTTGTTCCGCAAGCTACCAACATGTGCGATACATGGTAAGCTTGTTCCACAAGCTACCAATATGTGCGCCATGTGGCTAGCTTGTTGACCAAATTTTTAACCTACTAATCACCTATAGACATGTTTAAAGGTGATTCCGCATCTATAAAGCTTTTAGGAAGCTTCTCTATCAGATATTATCAAATCAACTTATTTTATGGACTTCTATTGGTCTATATTAATTAGATAATTATTAGAATAAATCTTATGTCCGTGACATTACTCCTCTTTTTAGGGACGAGTTCCACGAGGAACGGTGATTATATGTTGAGGAAGTCCAAAATACGTCGAAGTGTGTTTGCCACATACTGTGATATTTGTTCTCTTTAAAGGTAGTTGATAGGTCCTTTCAGCCATCAATAATATCCCATACCAAGGCGAGAAGACCAACCTGTTATCTGATCATTGTTGAGGCTTTCATAACTCCTTTCAAAGAAAACATTAGAAACACCATCAGGAATAGTTCCTACCTCTAAAAGTATCACCAAACATTGGGAGTTTCTTCCAAGGTCGTGATACCAAACACATTATATTTTGCCATCAATCCGAGGAAGGACATGTCATTCTTGAGAATCCTCATCTCTATTCCGTCGTCTTGAAGGTTGTGATAGTCATAATGTTCCATCCAATAAATCAGCAAATGAAGGTTCTTGAATTGAATCTGCTTGTTGTTAAATCTCCATCTCCTTAACGTCACAAATACAAAGAAGTTACAAAGAAGGATAGAAAGTAGAATGTTATCTTATCTAGATCAGATCCTCATCTTGGTTTTGATGGATGTTGTTGATGAAAAGCCTCCACTTTCTTTGCTGTATTTGTAAGATTCTTTACTGATTCTCACATGCATTCACTAATATTGTACCTGTGCCAATGAATAAGATATTCCAACCTATTTTGGCGTTACCTCAAATCTAAGACTTTTTCCACTTCAAATTCTTCATTATTGTCCACGTCTATAGGAGAAGGTGGCACTTTTTTTCTTCTTGATATGTTCACTATCTTGTATGGTTCAAGAAGAGACACGTGGAATACAAGATGGATCTTCATGGACTTTGGTAGGTATAATCGATATGCAACTAGATTGATTTGTTCAGAAATAGGAAAAGATCCAAGCCTACAATAGTCCAACTTATCACAAAGACGAGTAGTCTTGATGTTGCAACAAAGTAACCATACCTTGTTCCCCACGTTGAATTGTAGTTGTTCCTTGCGATATACATCTACATTTATTTTTTGTCGTTCTTGAGCTTCTTTTAATTGCACCTTCATTATTGCATGTAGCTATGTCAAACAATTTGCCAAATCTTTTGCTACTGGATTATCAACTTTTGAAAAATCAAAAATATCAAATCATGGATGATAACCATAATTGGCAAAGAAAGGTGTTTGTTGTGTAGAAGAATGTATCATATTATTATAAGAAAACTTTGCCAAGGATAAAAGAGTTGTCCAATCATCTTATTGGTAGTTGATGGTACACTTCAAATATTGCTCTAAGATTTAGTTTACACGCTCTATTTGTCCATTAGTTTGAGGATAGAAAGCTGAAGATAGCTTTATGTCCACCTTTAAAATCTTAAAAAGCGTTCTCTAAAATCTTGACACAAATTGGATCCCTCTATCTGATATAATATCCCTTAGTAATCTATGATAGCGATAGATATTGTCAAAGAAGAGTTTAGCTATTTCTTCATCTGTGATAGATTTTGTATATGGTACAAAATGTGCCATCTTGATGAAACAATCTGTAATCACAAATATAAAATCATATGAACTTGAATTTGGAAGATCTATGATAAAATCCATAGAAATAGAAGACCAAGGTTGTTTTGGTATAGGTAATGGTTGGAGAAGTTTGTAAGGTTGATGACGAGGAGTTTTTGATCTTGAACAAACATCACACGACTGCACAAATTTTTTAACAACCTTCCACATTTGAGGCCATCAAAAATCTCTTGAAATTAACTCCAAGGTCTTATTGTATCTGAAATGTTCAGCTACAAGGAAGTTGTAACGAGCTTCAAAAGCACTTAGTCGTGCTTCACCTTTTGGGATGTATAAACGTCGTTCAAAATAAAGTAAATTATCTTTAAACTTGAACTTTGAAGTATTATGAGATTTAGAAGAATTATTCTTAATATCATGAATAAGAAGATCTGAGGGCATATTTAATTGGATTTGTTTGGAAAACATTAAATCAACAATCAATGTTGATTTTATTGCTCGAATATGAAATTGTTTCAACTTCAGGAAGATTGTTTTTTGTTGATCAAAAGCTGCATCTCCTTCTTTTGGTGCAAGATAAGATTGTCTAGAAAGAGCATTGGATAGACCTTGTTGTTTTCCTAGCTAATAAGTGATGATGAACTTGAATCTTGATAAAGACATGCTCCAACGAGCTTGATGATGATTTAACATGCATGTTGACATAAAATACTCGAGATTCTTGTGATCTATATACACAGTGACTAGACTAAAAGCGCCTTCTAAATAGTGGCACCATTCTTAAAAAGAATCCACAATTGCAAGAAGTTCTTTATCGTGGATTTTATAATTGATCTTCACTACCAAAAATTTCTTGGAATAGAAAGCTATTCGATAGAATTTATTACCTACTCCCATTTGTGACAATATTGCACCCAAAGCAAAGTCTGATGCGTTTGTTTCTATAAAAAATGCCTTAGAGAAATAGACGCAATACAAGATTGGTGCAAAAATAAAAGCTATTTTCAATGCTTCAAATGATGCTTCTGCTTCCTTACTCCATCTAACTTGTAAAAAAATATTCATATCTTATTCAAAAAGCAATCTTCTATTCATCTCCTTCTTTAATGCAGATTAGATTGTACGCTCCTCATAGATCTATTTTTATATAGATCTTAGCTTGATTCAATTGATCTAGAAGTCCAGATATTAATGATAAAGGATATTTATTCTTGATAGTAATCTTGTTGAGCCCTCGATAATCTACGTACATCTGTAGTAATCCATCTGTTTTCTTTACAAATAAGATAGGAGCTCCTGTTGGAGATTTCAAATGACGTATAAAATTCTTTGCTAAGTTTTTATCAATGTATTCCTTGAATTCAGCCAGCTGTCACAGACACAAATTATAGACTTGAAGTCTAAACAAGAAGTTCAAGAAGAATTGGCAAGAATTGGATTAATATCACAGACAAAAACAACAAGAAAAATTGGCAGGAACTTGATTAATCGAGGATGTACAAAACAACACGGAGGGTGAACTCTCAAAGAGATGTGTTGTCGAGACTGAAGAACTCTTGACCTCGGCTCGATATCTCCCTCGCAAAGGAAGCCACCAGCGACTTCCTCCAAAAATGGCTTCTCAAAAAGCTTCCACCAACTACCTGTGGCTCACGCCCTTTGTGAATCGCGAAACCAAGGCTTTTCAAGCGCTTTCCACTAAGAAGCTTCTCAAAAGCAACCACAAAGCCCCAGAAGATATTAGAAGGCTATGGAAGGTTCTAGAGAGTTCTAGGAAACTTCTAAAATATTCTAGAAGGTATCTAACAAGTATATCCTTGACATCACCTCCTCCTCTAGCTTCGAGGTCTCCGAGAAGCCATTTGAGATGTATACTCACAAACATAGGAAATCAAAAATTTGTTGCATAGTCTCTGTAATATACTCCAGTTGTCGTTCATGAGGCAGATGATTCATGGATCCTTGTAGCCACCGATAATGACCAATACCTTCTACTTGAGACCATGCTTGAACTTTTGTATCTTCATGGTGGAAACAACCTAAAAATATCACTTCGCCACTACTTGCATGAGCTGGTTCAACTTCAAAGACAATTACAAGTGACTTGCTACTTGGTATTCTTCGACGTCTTCTTGGCTCTTCTAATTCCACGTCTCGAGGTCGACGTCGTGAGCTACTCGGTTGAGATGGTACCACTAGTACAATATCTACATTCTCACTAGCAATTACAATACACCTTGATATTAATTATCTTGATACTACGAAATACAACAAGTTATGTTTTGATGAGACCTGGATCCCTTTTCTATTCATTTTTCCAGAGAATGCTTCATCTTCACGCTTTATTAATGACCAGCTTTTGGTTTATTAGGATATCGTCGATGGAATTCCCGTACCTTTCGTGATGCATTGGCAAGATTTTTGGCCGGTTCCCATGTTCTTTCATTAATATCGTAGCCGCTCCAATGCACAAAGTATTCTAATTTATTCCATCTTCGCCGTGAATCTAGTATCCTTTCCACCTCATATTCTTTGTTGTTTTCAATTTCTATACTAGGTGGCGGACATTGCACTCTTCTAAGAAAAGACGATTCCCGATAAGGCTCTAACAGAGAAACATGAAAGACAGGGTGTACCTTCATAGCACCTGGTAACTCTAAGCGGTATGCCACAGGATTGATCTGCTTCTGGATAACAAATGGTCTCAATCTCCGGTAGTCCAACTTATCACATGGCCGCTTGGTCTTGATATTCTGTCGAAGCAGCCATATTTTATCTCCAATCTTGAAATTAGGTGCCTGATTCCGAAATTTATTCGTGGATGCTTTGTAAGACTCTTGGGCAATTTGCAATTGAAGCTTCAATGTGGTTTGAAGCTCCGATAGCTGTTGCACCAATCCTTCAGGTGCTGAGTTGTTATTCGCTAACAAACTCAATAGATCAAGCTTCGGATGGTACCTATAGTTGGAAAAGAATGGTGTTTTTTGAGTCGACCCATGAAGGGTGTTGTTATATGCAAACTCGGCTAGCGGTAGATATGCAATCCAATCATCTTGCTAATAGTTGATGCTGCATCGTAAATACTATTCCAAAACTTAATTCACCCGTTCCGTTTGGCCGTCAATTTGAGGATGGAATGCCGAAGAAAGCTTGATATCTACCTTCAATATCTTAAAAAGAGATCTCCAAAACTTTGATACAAATTGGGTTCCTCGATCCGACATGATATCATTTGGTAGACCATGATATCGATACACATTATCAAGGAAGAGCCTTGATGTATCTTTGCTTGATAATGTCTTCTTACAAGGGATAAAATGTGCCATCTTTGTAAGTCGATCCACCACAACAAAGATGCTGTCAAATGAATTCGATGGCGGCAAATCTGTAATAAAGTCCATGGAAATTGAAGACCATGGACGACACAGAATGGGCAATGGCTATAGAAGTCCATAAGGGCGATGTCGAGGGTTCTTGGATCTTGAACAAATGTCATAAGAGAGGACGAAATCCTTCACATCCTTCCACATTTGGGGCCACCAGAAAATCTTGGGAAATGAATTCCAAGGTTTTGTTGAATCCGAAATGTCCCGCAGTTGGAAAGTCATGACGAGATTGAAAGACTTAAAGTCGTACTGGCCCTTTTGGGATATACAGCCGCTCCTCAAAGTATAAGAGATCTCCTTCAACCTTGAACTTGTCATCATTGATACGCTGCTTAATATCAAGGACTATTGAATCTTCAATGGTCGCAGCACGTACCTGGTTGAGGAAGTCGGCATCAATTGGCACTACAGCAGCACAAATCTTGAATTGCTCTGGCTTTAATAATATCGTACCTTGTTAATCAAGCGCTGCTTCTCCAATCTTCGGCGCAAGATATGATCTTCTTGATAAGGCATCGGATAGTCCTTGCTGCTTTCCAGGCCGATAAGTAATAACGAAGTCAAATCTAGATAGCGACATATTCCATCGAGCTTGACGACGGTTTAGAACCCGAGTAGACATGAAATATTCTAGATTCTTGTGATCCGTATATACGATCATCGGATGCGCAGCTCCTTTGAGGAAGTGACGCCACTCTTGGAAAGAATCCACTATAGCAAGGAGTTCTTTATCATGAATCTCGTAGTTGATCTCAGCCGCAGAAAACTTTCGTGAATAGAATGCAACCGGATGAAGCTTATTGTCGATGCCCATCTGTGAAAATACGGCTCTTAAAGCAAAATCCAAAGCATCGATTTCCTAATAGAAAGCCTTTGCAAAGTTTAGATGTACCAAGATTGGAGCCGTAGTAAATGCCGTTTTAAGATTTTGAAATGCTTTTTCCACTAGAGGTCCCCATTCTAGCTTATCTTTACATGTTAATCGAGTGAGTAGAGCAGCAACTTGAGAATAATTCTTGATGAAGATCCGATAGAAGTTAGCAAAGCCGAGAAAACATTGTACGTCTCTAACCATCTTTGGAACTTCCCATGACACAATTGCTTCCACCTTCTTGGTATCCATCTTCAAGCCTCCTGTAGTCGCAACAAATCCTAAAAACTCCATCTTAGTTTGGTGAAATAAGCACTTCTCCAACTTGGCGTAGAGTCCTCGCTCACGTAATTTTTCGAGTACCAAACGAACTTTGTCATGATGCAACGCGACTACTAGGTGAAAGAGTGTAGAAATAGTATATTATAGAAGATCTTAGTTCAAAATATTGTAGCAAATTATCTTAGAAAAAATAGATAATAGTAAAAAGGGAGTAAAACTAATGGGTTTTAATGTTGCCTTTTTTACAAATGAGCTTCTATTTACTTTGAAGGGCCATAAGTAAAACAAAACAAAGTAGATTGGAAAATAAAATGATATAGGCATATATAGGAGAGAGTTAAGAAGAGGTTTCAGAAAAACTTACCACAAAAATCTTGAAATAGATACCCAGAAAGGACCGGTTATGAGCTGGGATCAAAATCAGACCCCAAGACACAAAATTGCATGCTTATGGCAGATCTTCAAAGCTTTTGCAGATCGAAGATTAGGATTAGGAAGTGGACTTGAAGGATTTTGTACAAGAGTTAGTTTTGAGTGATTTGAAGAAAAAATGACTTTGTAATAGCTTTGCAAATTTAGGGTTGTTTTTGGCAACTTGGGATTTTGTGAAATAAAATAAAGTTGATGTTTTAGACAATTTCAGAACTTTTATAGCAGATCTATGGTTGGAAATTTGTGGATTTTTGGATATTGTTGTTGTTAATGTGTGCTATAAATTTAAGCTAAATCTAACGGTTTGGTTGTATGTAATTGAGGTTTAAGTGAGTCAAGGTCTCAAAAATTAAGTTTTGAGGGTCAGTTAGGATTCTTGAGATCTTGAGCAATCTACCCTTTAGATTGGAATAATTTTTTTTATGTAGATAGAAGACTTATTTTCCTATAAATGTGAGTGATTTGAGTTTGATTAATTGGTGGAAAAGGGAGAAATCAGCACTGGAAGATTAGCATCAAGGTTGGAGAAGGAGGCCGACCAACACCCGAGAAGTTTTTGGAGTTTTTCATTTATTTTGTTAGTTCGATTTCCTTCAAATTTGTCGTGCTTGTTGTTGACTAAGAGGTTAAAAGGTATACAAAGTTTTAAGTAAGATCAACGGTCTAATCATCAGATATTTAGGTTTTAATTTTTCCTAGGGTTGATTTGAATTGGTTAGAATTTGGTTTAAGATTTGATTAAGGTTTGGTTTAGGGTTTAGGGTTTGCTTAGGGTTTGGTTTAGGATTTAGGATTTAGGATTTGACTTAGGGTTTGACTAGGATTTGGCTAGGATTTGACTTAGGATTTTGACTAGGTTTTGACTTAGGGTTTGACTTAGGATTTGACTAGGGTTTGATCAAGGTTTTACCAGGGTTTGACTTAAGGTTTGACTTAGGGTTTGATTTAGGTTTTGACCAGGGATTGACTTAGGATTTGACCAAGGTTTGACTCAAGGTTTGAACAAGATTTGACTTAGGATTTGACTTAGGTTTTGATTAGGATTTGACTAGGATTTGGCTAGGATTTGACTTAGGGTTTGACTTAGGTTTTGACCAAGGTTTGACTTAGGGTTTGATTTAGGTTTTGATTAGGATTTGACCTAAGATTTGAATAAGATATGACTTAGGATTTTAAGATTCTATTTTTAGTATTTTCTAAATTTAGTATTTTATATGTTATTTTTTATTATGATTAATGTATGATTCATTTACTCTTCTTTTGTAATTGCTTAAAGATTGGATCAAAATTTGATTAGTTTTGTTAAGATTTAATAGAAGTTGTTTAGGATTCTATTAGAGTTGTTAGGATCTTGTTGTTGTGTATTTCCTTTTTGTCTTCCACAGCCAGGTGTCCGGAGCATTCTCGAGCAAAATTGCATGTATTACGACTACGTGCTTCTTATGCTTTTCTTCATTCTCAGAAAATATCAAGATATCATCCAGATAAATGACAACAAAATCATCTAGATATTCTCAAAAAATATCATTCATCATGTGTTGAAAAATCGTCGGAGCATTGGTAAGACCAAATGGCATGACATTATATTCAAAATGACCATACCTTGTACGAAAAGTTGTCTTCTATTCGTCTCCTTCTTTGATTCGCACAAGGTTGTAAGCTCCCCTTAGATCAATCTTTGTAAAGATCTTTGCACGTCCAAGTTGTTCCAGAAGACTAGAGATCAAAGGTAATGAATAGCGATTCTTCTTTGTCACCTTGTTGAGACCTCGATAGTCCACGCACATCCGTAGTGAGCCATTCTTCTTCTTCACAAATAAGATTGGTGCCCCAGTTGGCGATTTTGAATGACAAATGAAGTTCTTAGTTAGGTTCTCGTGAATGTATTTCTGCAACTCAGCCAACTCTATTCGCGATAGGTTGTAGATTAGGCCAAAAGGCGGTTGTACTCTTTCTTGCAATTCTATGGCACAATCATATGGCCGATGTTCTGGTAGCATGTCAGCATTTTTCTTTTGGAACACGTCTTGAAAATCCAAGTATTGTTTTGGTATTTCTGCTGTTGAAATCTGCTCTCCACTAGTTGGAGCCACAAAAATGATCAATGGTGTGCCTTCCTTACATGATCTTACAAACGTTCTTGCTCCAATGAACAAGAATTTTTTGATTTGGGATCTTCTTCCAAGCTTGTCCTCAAGTTGTTCTATAAGATATGTTATCCTCCGCAACCTTCAATCTATGGATGGATTATATTTTTTCAACCAAGAAAGACCAAGAATAATAGGATTTGATGGGATGCTAATAATGTTGAAAATAATATAACTACTGTGGTCTTTAAACGTCACTTCTATAGGTTCTGATTCATGGGTGACACTACCAGATAATAAAGGTCGTCCATCTATTATTTCTATGTGAACATGTTTGAATTTTTGTACTAGGGAATTTTGTGACGCTTAGCAAATTCTTGGTCTAAGAAACAAGCAGATGCTCCTGAATCTAATAAGGCTAAGGTTTTTAGTTTTTCAAGACCAAAAGACAAAGGAATTGTAAAACAACGGGCAGGTTGAGTAGAAAGAGAGGAACCTCGTTTTGATTTGTCCAGCTGTACGGTTCCTATTGTGGCTGGGCATCCTCGTTTTCCTGAATAAATGCATCTCTATTCTTGATGCTGCATCCATTTTGCTTCTTCGGACAGTTTCCAGCTCTATGGCCTTCTCCACCACAATAAAAGTACAAATCTTTCTCCATACGCTGCTTCTTTTCTTCTGGAGTAAGGGATTTGATACGTACCGCATCAATTTGCATGTCCTCTGTCTCCGCTTGTGAATTTAGGCTACTTGCCGATATAATTGCGCCACGATGACTTGTATATTGTCTGGAGCGTTGGTCTTGGCGACGTTGAAATAGGCGATTATCGCACTTTACAGCTTGGCTAATGGCTTCGTTGAGCGTTCGTGGATCAGGAAGAGATAATAACAAATCCTTCACATCGTCTCTTAGACCCCAATAGAATTGGCTCATCAATGCTTCTTCATCCCAATTGATGTCGCATGCCAATTGCCTGAAATCCGATGCATAGACTAATGCAGAGTAAGTCCCTTGTCGTAGTGATCGAATTTTTGTTGTAGCCCACTGAGCCTTGTTATGCCCGCCAAATGCTTCTGCAAATGCCTCCAAAAAAGTCTCAAAGTTATTTAAAATCAATGATCCTTTTTCAAATAGAGGAGCAAACCACGATAGA
>JAWRVF010001049.1:0-117457 GCA_036785485.1 Physcomitrellopsis africana
TCTTATTTTCTTTTTTAGTAGTGACTTTTGAAGTTAATTTTATATTGATAGTAACTTGTGTATATCTTAAGTCACCTTTGTTAGACATTGGTGATCCTTAAGATCTTATTTACTTCTTTTAATTGGTGCTTAAAGCACCAAGTATGTAAATCTTATAAGAAGAAGGATTAGAAAAGGGTTTTTAGTGTAAAAAGGGTAGTTTGGCCATCCATGTGGATGAATAGAGGTGGATGATAGAAATCTCTATTCTAATTGGCCAAAAATCATGCCCAATGGGCTTCAAGGAGGCTGCCCGAGGGTTTATTAGGAGTTAGGGTTTGTTTTTCGGGGGAGGTCGAACATCAGAGGCTAGGGTCATCAGGTTTAGGTTTTTGGGTATGGTTTAGGTGCAAATCTTGCATGATTTGGACTTTTAATGAAGAAGTTATAGGCGCGCATCAAGTTAGGGGTGTCTATTTTGGACCACTCACTGGGTCACTCTTTTGGGTATATCTCGCGCATACAGAGAGCAATCAAAGATCGGCGACTGAGGTTGGAAAGCGCACTTTCTTGGCTACACTTTTTATGCACAGCTTGATAAAATCCAAGCTAGGATCAAGGAGATATTGCGAGTTGAAGTCAGTGCTTGTAAGCTAAAGGCAGTAAGTGACTCTGCTTAACTAGCGGTTACATTTTGAGCTATATCTTAGTCAATTTGATAGATTTTTGGCTCAAAATTTTCAGGAGTATATATGTTCATGTCACAAGACTATGTGCAAAATTTTTGTGGCATTAGGGTTTTGGGTTTGTGAGATATAGAGAAAATAGTGCTCGGGTGTCTCTGAGCTAGGGTTTTAAGCACCTGCTAGGGGTTTTGAGATATCGAACGATCGGAAGTATATTTGCGGTTGAATTTTTTTCTGGTAAAGCTTAAAGGTGAATTCTACCTTTCCTGAAAGTTTGAAGAAGACTGAACGCCTGGATCAGAAGATATGATTTTCTAAAGTTTGGAAAGAAAAACATCCTTTGCGGGAAAATATATTTTTAAGGGTTTTGTTGCAAATTTGGACTTTTGTACATACTAAAGGTGTTTTTGGGAGCCAAGACTTTATGGAGGTGTAAAAGGTGGATGTATAGAGCCATGATATGATTTTGGTATATAGATGAGTCTTTAAAAGGGTTTTAAGGATTTTCTACATATCATAGAGAAAACTTATGTACAAACCTACTTAAAAATAAGAGGTTTTAATCATACAAAACCTTTTTCTTATATTATCGTGTGTATTTGTCCTTCTTATTAAGGACAAATAACTCATTAGAGTTTAGCCAATAAATATTAAGTAAAATTCTCTACAGCTAGGTACCCGGTGTATTCCTAGATAGAAGTTCACGCCACGCGACAAATTGGTGAACCCGACGTGAAACATCTAGGGTGGAGAGTTTGAAGAAATATTTTGGCTTCTATTATGGCTGGGGAACAAAGAAGTGGTAGTGGGAATTGCAGTGGGGCATCACCAATGCAGCTTGATCCTGCTACAACTCAAATGTTTCAAGCATTTACTCTTTATATGCAGCAACAACAAGCAGTGGAGCGTAAGGAGGCTATGGCTACTAAAGCTTTACAATCTGTTGTTGGTATATTGGATCAGTTTGATGGGAAAAATATTTCCAAGTATTTGAAATATTATTCTCGAGAGATGGAGCTCAATAAAGTACCGGAGAAGGAAATGATTCTTACTTTTGAGCTTGCAGTTGTACCAGAGCTTCGTGAGCATATAAGGGGGATTATTCAAACTCATGGAACAAAATGGGAGGATTTTGCCCTGCAGCTAAAAGAAGAGTATTCTTTGGAGGATGCTGAAAGGGTAACAAAAAAATCACTTATGGAATGGGTTAATAAATCCAACAAGGAGTTGGTAGCAACAGAGTTATTTCGGGAGTTTGAAAGGCAATTTCTTCAATTGTCTCGGGTTGAGAAACTTACACTTGAAAATGACAAGGTGGAGCTATTTCTCCAATCAGCCAACAATGAATTACAGAGGGAGTTGGAATTATTGTTGGAGGACAATACAGAAGACAATGGACTTACTACTGATTGGAAAAAGGTCTCGGAAGCAGTAGGTATACTTGCTAAGAGAGAATACCGAAGAGGCAAGGTAGTGGTAAGACAAGAAACTAGGCCTCCTCCAATTACAATATCTCGCAGGCAAGTATCAGAACCTGCTATACCAGTAAGTACTATTCCCATTCCTATGTCCACAGTTGTACCACAAAAAGATGCAATTGAGGAGTTAGTGAAAGGAATGAAAGACTTACAAATCAAATTGGCAAAGCTAGAAGAAAAGGGAGGAATATCTGAGATCAAACCTACATCAAAGCAAGGATATATACAACGATGTATTTGGTGCGATAGTATGGAGCATCCTCGTAAGGAATGTGGAGATTTTGCTGATATTCTGCAACAAGGAGTAATTATATGGAAAGATGGAAAGATTGCACTGCGTGACACAGGTGAGTTCCTCAAAACCAACTTTGGAAAAGGAGGGATGAAAAGGGTTTTAGAGGATTATTTATCTCAACATACTATGGCATCAGGAAAAGCTACCACTTATGGTATCGAGGTTATAAGGGAGAAGGAAGATGTTTTTGATAAACATGTGGACACGGGGGATTTATGGAATCATGCTATCACCAGCATGAATAAGGGAAAGACATCAAGGCAAGAATTGCTTAATACAGCCACAATAATCAGGAATGCCACAGGATGGGATGATCCTGTAGATACCATGTCGGTGCATGCTTATCTAGCAAAATCCCACCATGAAGCTTTGATGGATATGAAGAGGGGAAGAAATATGTTAGAAGAAAACCTTGAGGGACCAAATAATAAGAAAAGACCTCAAAGAGATGAAGAAAGAACACAAAATAAAGGGGTATCTACACCGCAGGATAGTAGATCATCTGAGAATAGACCATCAAAATCATATTTCGAGGATATACCACTATCAAAAGAGAAATGGGAAGAAAGGATGGAAATGGGTAAAAACAAAGAGAAGAGCAAGCCTGTTGCCTATAAACTGCAATCAGATATTGAGGCAACAACAAATTTGAAAGAGGTATTAGAAGAAAGGGTGTTAAATGCTAAAATTGAATTTACACTCCGTGAAATTTTGGGCATTGCAAAGAGAGAATTCCATGATGTCATTATTGACACTATCAAAAGAAAAAGGCAATTGATAGGGGAGTCAGCAATGTCTAATGCGCTTGATACAACATTAACAAAAGAAGAGGAACTGGAGTTGGCTAAATGTTGTATCAATCAAAAGGATCAATTTTCCTTGGATGAGGATAAGGTTGATGACAAAGGTCCTAGTCACTATTCTAAGAAGCATTGGGCTAGAGCCACCACAGAAACTTTGATGAAGGTGGGAGACTTGACAGATCCAGTAGTTGCTCTTATTGACCATGGATCTGAAATCAATATTATGTCTAAAGACATTTATAAATGTGGGAAGTGGCCTATTGATACTGAACATGGTTGGGTGATCCGAGCAGCAAATAACACACGTGGAGATCTTTATGGTGCTTGTCCAGATGTGAAGGTAAAAATTGGAGATATATCCATAGAACAAAACTTTTTTGTTCAAGATAATATTTCTTGTCCAGTGATTCTTGGACAACCATATATTGTTGCTGTGAGGATGGAAACCAAAGTATTGGATGATGGATCAGCATGTGCTCGCATCAGAAGTCAAGATGGTAAACGAGCAGTGCAATTCTTTACTGTTTCTGCTAACCATGAGCGCAATAGGGATTGCCTATGGAGTGGCTCATTACTAAGGATCAATGAGGAGTTTAAAGATTTTTGAGGGGTGCCACTATAGAGCGAGGATGTAGTGGTACATCAAAAAAAAAAAGTATTCTCGCAAGAGAAGGGAAGTACATTTGTATTTGAATTGTAAAACTTCTTAAAAGTGGAGTTGATATGTATACATAGTTTAACAACTTACACAAATGGGAGAAGGAGGTTGAATAATATTGCTGGAGCAATAGTATGACGCCGACCACAACTTCAACTCTTGTTGGTGCATACCGGAGGATGCACAGGTTTGGAGGGGGTGGATGTCGTGTTGTGGTTTGGCTACTATGTAAAAAAATTGTACATGTATATTTGATGTACAATTTACTACTTAACTAAATGAAAGTCATATTAGTGGATTTTATTGGTTATAGGATGTGATTAGGTTGCTAGTTTAGAAAGGATCTATTAAAAGGATTATTATTAAGGTTTATACAACCTTATTTTCTTTTTAGTAGTGACTTTTGAAGTTAATTTTATATTGATAGTAACTTGTATATATCTTAAGTCACCTATGTTAGACATTGGTGATCCTTAAGATCTTATTTACTTCTTTTATTTGGTGCTTAAAGCACCAAGTATGTAAATCTTATAAGAAGAAGGGTTAGAAAAGGGTTTTTAGTGTAAAAAGGGTAGTTTGGCCATCCATGTGGATGAATAGAGGTGGATGATAGAAATCTCTATTCTAATTGGCCAAAAATCATGCCCAATGGGCTTCAAGGAGGCTGCCCGAGGGTTTATTAGGAGTTAGGGTTTGTTTTTCGGGGGGAGTCGAACATCAGAGGCTAGGGTCATCAGGTTTAGGTTTTTGGGTATGGTTTAGGTGCAAATCTTGCATGATTTGGACTTTTAATGAAGAAGTTATAGGCGCTCAAAGTTAGGGTGTCGATTTTGGACCTACTGTCATTCTTTTGGGTATATCTCGGGCATACAAAGAGAAATCAAAGATCGGCGACTAGGGTTGGAAAGCGCACTTTCTTGGCTACACTTTTTATGCACAGCTTGATAAAATCCAAGCTAGGGTCAAGGAGATATTGCGAGTTGAAGTCAGTACTTGTAAGCTAAAGGCAGTAAGTGATTCTGCTTAACTAGCGGTTACATTTTGAGCTATATCTTAGTCAATTTGATAGATTTTTGGCTCAAAATTTTCAGAAGTATATATGTTCATGTCACAAGACTATGTGCAAAATTTTTGTGGCATTAGGGTTTTGGGTTTGTGAGACATAGAGAAAATAGTGCTCGGGTGTCTCTGAGCTAGGGTTTTAAGCACCTGCTAGGGGTTTTGAGATATCGAACGATCGGAAGTATATTTGCGGTTGAATTTTTTTCTGGTAAAGCTTAAAGGTGAATTCTACCTTTCCTGAAAGTTTGAAGAAGACTGAACGGCTGGATCAGAAGATATGATTTTCTAAAGTTTGGAAAGAAAAACATCCTTTGCGGGAAAATATATTTTTAAGGGTTTTGTTGCAAATTTGGACTTTTGTGCATACTAAAGGTGTTTTTGGGAGCCAAGACTTTATGGAGGTGTAAAAGGTGGATGTATAGAGCCATGATATGATTTTGGTATATAGATGAGTCTTTAAAAGGGTTTTTAAGGATTTTCTACATATCATAGAGAAAACTTATGTACAAACCTACTTAAAAATAAGAGGTTTTAATCATACAAAACCTTTTTCTTATATTGTCGTGTGTATTTGTCCTTCTTATTAAGGACAAATAACTCATTAGAGTTTAGCCAATAAATATTAAGTAAAATTCTCTACAGCTAGGTACCCGGTGTATTCCTAGATAGAAGTTCACGCCACGCGACAACGTTACATCAATGTATTAATTTTAAAAAATCTCAAAAATGTATTCAATATTCAAAGTCACTGTAAAGATGACCTATTTTATTTAACATGAAGAAAGAACAAATTACTAAAAATATGGACTGATTATCAAAGATTAAATAACATAACTAAAATATATTTATTTAATGTAATTTATTTTAAGGACTGTTGTAAGCATAGCGGACATGGTAAGGCCTTCACAAACATTAATTTAAGGATTATTTGAATCTTCATTAGAATATGAAATCTAATAAAATCTAATATTTTGTAAAAAATATGAGTATTTTAAATGTAATTATATATTTTTTAGACTTATATATTCACTTGTCTTTTTGATATATAATAAATAGTATTATTTGGAAACAATTAGATAAATATATGATTATCTATTCCTATGATATCTTCATATATTTTTTTGAATAAAAAAGATTTCTAGTTTAATTTTTTTGAAAAACTACAAGAACAAAGATTACATGTCAAATTGGATATATATACATAAAAACCATTTTTTAAAAAAAGAAAACAAGTTCATTTTTTTTTTTTTTTTTTTTTTTTTTATCTTAGTTCAACTTTGTAGTTGTATATTATTATTGCAACTTCTAAGTAATTTCTGTTTTATTTTTGTTAATAGTCATGTTTGATATTTAAAAGACATAAAAAAATAATTTAATAAATAATTACAAAGACAACAGAATTAAATTTACACACAATATTTATATTGTATTTTGATAAAAAATAAACAATACTTGTATGGCACTAAAAAACGACAAGTCTGTCAAAAGAAAACATCTAAATAATTACATATATTATTATTTTTAATTTAATATTTTTCTTTTTTAGAAAAATATTTTATTAGTATATAGGAAATACATACCTTATAATATTTTAAAATATTGCGAATATTTTTTTAGTATAGAAAATTTTTGTTTCAAAAAAAACATAGTAATAGATTGTTGGAGGCTGAAATTTAGAGGATTTTAAAAGAATTCATTAAATCATGTGATATATGTGCAAAACCTAAGGTTCTATAGCAAAAACCATATATTTTGTTTCAATTATTTCATATTCCATAATAATCATAATTTTTATTATTATTGTTATTATTAATTATTACTAAAAATTATTTTAATATCAAATAAATAAATATACATATATATAACTCTATTGAAAATATGGAATTTTATCAAAATAAATAACTTATATGATATATAAACTTATTTTTGGTAAAAACATTCATATTAATTTTTTAATAATTTTATTTCATTTACAAAATTGTAAAAGATATAATATTTTGAACAGCCAAATTTTTTATAAAATTCCTTAAAAAGATTGTTTTAGGTTGCAAACAATAAGATTAATCTTTCTACAAAAAATCGTTTACTAATAGAGGGTCAAATGAAACATATTAACCAATTTTTGTAGCAACATCCTTGTTACAAGTTAATTTTTAATAATATATTTAGTAATATTTTTTTACTATTTTTTTTATTGATAGATCCTTCTCATAAAAATCACATATTTATAAATAAGGATATTATTTTTAATAACTTTGTTTTTCTAAATCAAAGATGTAAGAAACCCATAATTAGATATTTTATTGTCTTAGTGTCATCTATAAGGTATTTGTATTGCATCCATATGAAATATAAAATTAACATTCTGTACATATTATAGAATTTAAAATAATAAATTAAATATAAATATTTTAAAATTTTAAAAATAATAATTATTAAGAAATAAAATCAATAAAGATTGGATCCATTTATAATTATTTACCAAGTCAATTGAATAAATGTTTTACTTGAGCTTCCATTTGGTATTATAAATTATCAACTAATTAATGATTTATCCTCAAAAACCTAATATAATTTTAGTTTTTTAAAAATTTACTACCAGCTTCAAGTGTAAACTAATGAATTACAATTTAAATTCTAATGTACCAATACAAGTTTATATATTTCATATATAATACTTTTAGAAGCCAATAAATTGCTTCCACAAAATATTAATAATTACATTATGAAAAAAAATTAATAAAGTAGCTTTTCTAAAATTTTACTCATTAAAATATATATTAAAAAAATCAAAAATCAAAAGAGATATATAAATAAATATACATGTATATTTCTTGTAAACTAAGATTCTTTAGTCTTATATTAACAACTTTAATGTGTCAAATTAGAAGATGTTTATATACTCTTAATTTCTCAAACTTGAGTCTTTCTTTTTAAACTTGTTTTTAGACCAAAAATAACAATTGTTACAACTTTTACTCTTGCAAAGATTTCTTCAAGATGAACCAAGATGAAGCAAGTAAAACTTTGCTAAAGCCACCTTTAGTATAAAAATTTTAAGGAGGATATTTGAATTAAATTTATACTATTATAAATTATTATATTTGAATGTAGAAATTAAAAAGTCACTTTCAAAGAATGTTTTTAATGTTTAATTTTTAGAAAAAATATTAAGTTGATCTTATTAATACTGAAACAATTACAGCTTTAATTGTTGGTTGAATGTATATATGCATCTATTAAATAGAGAATATATATATTAAAAATCCAACAAATACTTGGTTTTTTATGGATATAGATAAGTAGTTTATTAAAGTTCTCTCTAAATCTTGTCAATAAAATAAATTAAAACACCATAGAAATACAACAAAACTTCAAGCAACTTCTAGAATATTTTAGAAATTTGTATCACTTCAAGTATGTCTTTTAAAAGTTTACATGGTCTTTTGTAATCATTTGGATCTTCTTTAGAATAATTAGAATAATTATTATGATAAAAAATTACAAAAAAACCAACAATCATTTCTTCAAATTTTTGATAATTTATTACAATTTTAAACCTACAATCTTTAAATATTGCTATTAAAAATAAAAAATAAAAAACAACAAGTGAATTTATAATTAATTTAAAATTATATTTTATTTGGTAACGTAAACTTAAATTACATGTTTTTATTTCTTGTTGGATTTTATTTCAAATAGATCCTGTGATTGAGGAATTGAAAATTGCACCAATACAGATCATACTCAAAAATTTCCATTATGTTCTAATATCATATACTACTTTTAGCTCTCAGGATCCATATATTATCTTTGAAATTATAGTACCAGTTATAATTAGAAATAGTAAATGAAACATGAATATAAGTTTCATTTTATTTGTTTGATTTTACAAAAATAAATGTGTTTTTAGTTAAAAATAAATTAATGAAGTTATCAAAAAGCTTTTGAATGTTTTCTGCCAAAAAATTCTCTGCAGTGTTTTTAAAAAATATTTACTTTTAATTACATATTTCATTTTTTGAACTTAAAATCACAACATGCTGTTCATAAATCTCACTAAGTTAATTTTATGATTTGTGTTGCATTAGTGCTACAAAATCAATAATAGAATTTTTTATTTTTATTTTTATTTGTTCAAATATTACCATCAATTTTTTTATTTATTTTTTTTTATATTGAATTTTTTATTAAATTTTTCAACACAATTTTAAAAAATCAAAAATATAAAATGTTTCATTATACTCAGTTACAATCACTGCATTTTTCAATCATATACAATTATTCCTATTCAATTTATCTTGATGTAATTTTTGGTTATGATAATTCAATTATTCAATTCTTTTGTCATCTTCAAAAACATTAACGTTTCACTTTCTTTTTTCTTTTCTTTTCTTTTTTTTTTTTTTTTTTTTTTTTAAACAATTTAACACAATAAATATTCTTTTTCTTTTTTCTTTTTTTCTGAAAAACTTAATATTGTAAATATGAAGTATGAAATTGACACCATTAATCTATTTCAAAGTGTATTTCTGTACATTTGGTCTACAACACAGAGAATACATCCTCTTAATAATCTATTTCAAAGTAATGTTCATTACATTTGTAAAAATACTTTATAATCAATTCATAAACTATTTTTTTGTATTGAATGGGTTCATATATTCCTTCTTAACTTTAAAGAACAATTCAACTTATTTATTGCTTTTAACAAACTATAATGTCAAATATTTTAATCATTTTTGTGTATCAACACATTTTATTATTATTATTATTATTCTAAAGAGAAAGAAATAATAAAAAATTAATAAAAATATTGATGATCTACATCATCATTTTATATTTCATAACTCTTACACAAATATTTTCTTACAATATTCTTTCAACTTATTAAGATTTATAAACAATCTTAATTAGAAAATATATAAATTAATACCAAGACATTGTGTATTGAAATTTTTATCATGCCATTCTAAAATAGTTTTTAGTAATACATATATACACACATACATTAATTAGCTCCAATTGGTATAAAATAAGTAATTTTTATCACAGTAATGGTTTTTATAAATTGTAATGAATATTCAACCTTTCAAATTTGATATTAAAAAAACATTTTTTACCCCAATTAAATTCAGTTTTTTTATGAAATTTAAATGTAGAATTATATGTAAAACGAACCCTTTAAATAAAGCCCAGGATCATTGGGGTAGGACCTCGGTTGACTGACTAGCCCCAATTTTGAATAGGATTTGAAAATAAATCTGAATTGGGAAAAGGAGTTCGCCAGACTTCGAAGACTTCCCGAAGATCCCCCCATACCCCGAGGTCTTCAATTGAATTATTAGACTTAAGGACTTCCAGTCCCATCTTTCAAGCGGGCCTCCCCTTCTCCATCTTCTTCCGTGTTGCTTCCCTCCTCTTCTCTGATGAGTTGAGAGCTGTGCTTGCTCTCCCCCGACTTCTCGTCGCTTGCTCAAGTTGCTGCGGCTGTTGCAGATTCACGAGAAGGTCCGAGGGTTTGCTCGCTCTCGCCCGCCCGCACATCCGAGGAGGCTCGGCCTCCCTCTACCAAGCCCGTCGCCATGGCGGCCGCTAGCGCGCCCATCACCATGAAGGAGGCTCTCACGGTCAGTGGCCGCGAGCTACTTGTCGACAGATCTGGTGTTTTGTTTAGCTTTGAGTCGTGTAAATGTGTTGCGTCTCGCGTGTCTAGGGTTTTGGTTCGTGCGTTTGTGGTTTAGGATCTGTGGATTGCCATTGCCATGCGGTTGTTAGAGTGTTTTTTTTTTTTTTTTTTTTTTTTTTTTGGTTTCGCTTTGTTGGTGGAGGGAGGGTTTCGTGTAGCAAGAGCCAGGGAAAGGTGGAGGAGGGGGTGAAAACCCAAGGTTTGAGAAAATGGCGGTGGATGAGGTGCTGATGGTTTGGGATAACGGGGTGGTGCAATGCAGCTGACGAGTCTTGGGATTAACCAGCAATTCGTCACGTTCACACATGTGACGATGGAGTCTGATAAATACATTTGCGTACGGGAGACGTCGCCTCAAAACAGTGTAGTGATTATTGATATGTCGATGCCTAACCAGCCTCTGCGTCGCCCGATCACTGCGGACTCTGCCTTGATGAATCCGAACAGCAGAGTCCTGGCTCTGAAAGGTATGCTTTGCGGCGCGTCTAACATTTGAGGGTTGACCGAGGCGATCTGACTTATTCAGGGCATGTAGTCTGTAAGTCCAGCTTGTTGTCAAGCACCAAGTTCCCTCCGAAAGTGATCGAAAATGTGGATACGTTTCGTTCTGTTTGGACAGAATTACATATAAGCTGGTGAATGAGAAGTGCGTGGATTTACGCCTCGTGATCTAGCGTTTGATTACATCTGAAGAACATGTCCTGACGTTTAGGCTATGATTCCCAAGTTGTCATGATAGGGCGTTTCTGACCTGCAGTGAGGTTTTTATAACTAGGTTGGACGATGCATTAAATGATCACATTAGCTGGACATTGCAAGGCAAGGTTTTTTGTAGTTTGATTGTCATTACCTAGTATGGTACGCTGGAGTGAAAAGTCTATTGAATGTGTATTTCAACCACGGCTCAAACACTTTTTAGTTCTTGAAGCGCTTGTTCTTACGTAACCGATCTTATTGCTGAAAAGATTTCGTAGATTGCCAAGAAATTTATCAGAATATAGTGACTGAGTGGTCCAGGAGCGCAATCACGTATAAACCAACTGAGTTTGGGACCGTGACGCGTTAATGTGTTGAGAGATGGTAGCGTCTATTTTTAGTATATATTCGCACTACCAATATAAGCACATCAGTTTTCGTCTATGATACCTTTAGAATGTAATTGACCATCCGTAATGTTGCGAGGCGCTACTTGGTTCCAAACTTTCAAACACTTCAGATAGAAGCCTTGAGTATATGAGCGAACTTAAACTTGAAATCGCATTGGCACAGCACATGCAGTGCAGATGGACTTTCCAGGTGTATGTGAGATCCTGGTTTAGATTGAATTTGGAACAAGGTCAGACCGATCGCATTTTCATGGATCGCCTTTGTAAAGATATTGTAGAAACTTTCATTATTTCCGAATTTTCTAAGCGATGGTTGGACCTCTCCGCCTAATTTTAAACTCTTGCTTGGACGACAGGTTACGACCAATATATTCTTGTCCAGCCTTTGTATATGATTCTGGCTTTGGATAATGTTGAATGAAGAAATCTTAGTACTAATGATTGTGTCCTGCTTATGTGAACCAGCCTTGATACCTGGGACGACACAAGATCATCTCCAAATCTTTAACATAGAATTAAAAGCTAAGATGAAATCGTATCAAATGCCAGAGCAGGTGAGTAAACCGTCTTGTGTTTCTATTATCTCTGCTGCCGTTCTGTACCCTGCAAGCTATAAATCGTTAGAAACAACTCTTGAAGTTGAATCACATGAAGTCAGTTTTCCTCTTATTTCAAGTCGCTCTTTAATATCGTTCCATGTTATCAGGTGGTTTTTTGGAAGTGGATTTCGCCAAGATTACTTGGACTTGTGACACAAACTTCAGTGTATCATTGGACTATAGAAGGTATGAACCCTTTTGTTTCTGACCGTCCGATGTATGAGATAGCTTGTATTGGATTGGCGAGTTTTCCATCACTTCTTGCATTCATATACTAATGCTTTCTCTCTTTGGCTCTTTAACAGGTGAATCTGAACCTTTAAAGATGTTTGAGAGAACAGCAAACCTGAGTGGCAACCAGATCATTAACTACAGATGCGACCCCTCTGAGAAATGGCTTGTATTGATTGGTATCGCCCCTGGAGCACCGGAGGTAAACGGCGTTGTTCTGCTCTCTCTCGTCTTAGTAATAGAGAAAATGAGTAGTATTCTTCAAAAGAAAATGATGACGATCATTGTGAATTTTTTCGTCCGTTATACTTGTTCTTATAGGTCCTTTTTCTTGTTATTCATCCCCATTATTATCAATATGCTTTTATAACCTTTTCTTTTGCTATTTTTTTTTTCATTCTTAATGCTGTATTTACACTCCTTTCATCTTTGGATGTCAGCGGCCCCAACTAGTGAAGGGAAATATGCAGTTGTTTTCGGTTGACCAGCAGAGGAGTCAAGCACTAGAAGCTCATGCTGCGTCATTTTCTTCTCACCAGGTGGTTTTTTATTTGCTGAAAAATTGAGCTGGCTTTACTGGCAACATGTGAAGTGCTGATGATGCAGTAGTTAGTGATTCATTTTTTCGAAATGTGCGACAATGAATGTTGCGAGTTGTTTCATGAGTTCTGTAGGTTCCAGGGATCGGCTGACTTTTTTTCAGAGCTCAAATGGAATTAAAGGTCTACTAGATTGAGCTAGGGGCTTAGCCAGCTTTATGTTTTTACTTCAATCTCATACTTGTGAGTGATAAAATCAGGTGGCCGGAAACGATTCTCCATCTCTACTGATTGCATTCACTACAAAAACTCTTACAGCTGGGCAGCTCACATCCAAGCTGCATATTATTGAGCTGGGTGCTACACCAGGTTGGTTTGACCCGAACTGGTGTCCCTTTACATTAATCTACCCTGCACTTGATACCATGGCTGGTATTTTCATGTGTAATAGCAACTTGTGGGTTTGCTATTTCTTCTCCTTTGGTGATAAGTTTTTACATACTTATGGTGTTCATAGTTTCAGTAAATTGCTTCCTTGTTCGCAGGTAAACCTGGTTTCTCAAAGAAGGCAGCGGATCTGTTTTTTCCTCCAGATTTTGCCGACGACTTTCCAGTTTCAATGCAGGTCCATCTCCACTTTTACTTTTAATTATCCTTATATTTCTTGTGGTGAAAAAGCAAGCTGCTCTCTGGTCATGTGTAATATCACTTGTTCTCGTTTCGTTAAACCTCGACAGTCTATTTAGGAATTCTCATACTTTGGTTTTCAGTGTGTTATTCTTGATGGAGAATGTTTTCCTTCTTTGATGGACTGTCTAAATTGATGTGATTTTGTTTCAATCTGAAGATGATGAAGATTCTGACATGTTCGATGCTTCTAATCCAACTATGTTTTCTTTGGTGCTCAGATCTCATCTAAATATGGCCTCATTTATGTGATTACAAAACTTGGTCTTCTTTTCGTCTATGACCTGGAAACTGCAACAGCTGTGTATAGAAACCGAATTAGTCCAGATCCTATTTTCTTGACAGCGGATGCTCCTACAGTTGGTGGTTTTTATGCCATCAATCGTCGAGGCCAAGTCCTCCTTGCTACAGTCAATGAGGCTACAATTATCCCATTTGTTAGTAACCAGGTATGTAATGTGATCAGAGAGGTCACTGTTGCCAACTTTCATTTCTCTACCTGAACTTGAATGTTGCTATTTGTACGGCAGTAGTTTGCGACTTCAGTTCGGCTTTCTGTGACTATGCACGGAATGAATTTTCGAAGGTTACATTCTCTAATTTTGTTTGGTAATACTTTTTTCTCAGTTGAGTAACTTGGAGCTGGCAGTAAATCTTGCAAGACGAGGAAACCTGCCTGGAGCAGAGGGACTGGTATACTCACTATTACTCGTAGATCAGCAGCGTATTTATGTAGGCAAATGTTATGATGTATTGCGCAGATGGTACATACAGTATAGCAGTGTCATGGTGTAGCTCATTCTAGGCATCTTCTTTAGGACCTAGTTATTATCATTTTCTTCTAAAAAATTTCCTATCTGTCTGGTCAGCTCATTAACTAAACGTATAATGATTGAGTTAGAAGGAAAGATTTTTAGGAAAGTCTGCTTTGGCACACTGAACTTATTCGACGGTGTCGGTTACCTTGAAACCAGGTTGTACAACGTTTTCAAGAGTTATTCTCTCAGATGAAGTATAAGGAAGCAGCAGACCTTGCAGCGGAGTCGCCTCAAGGCATCCTTCGAACTCCAGATACAGTTGCCAAGTTTCAGAGTGTTCCAGTACAGCCAGGACAAACTTCACCACTATTGCAGTACTTTGGGACTTTATTGACGAAGGGGAAGTTGAACGTATTTGAATCCCTTGAGCTTTCGCGGCTAGTGGTTAACCAAAATAAGAAGAATCTACTGGAGAACTGGTTGGCAGAAGACAAGCTGGAATGTAGTGAAGAGTTGGGAGATCTTGTCAAGACTGTGGACAATGACATGGCACTCAAGATATACATCAAGGCCAGGGCCACACCAAAGGTTGTTGCAGCTTTCGCTGAACGTCGTGAATTCGACAAGATTCTGATCTACTCCAAGCAGGTCGGGTATACTCCGGATTATCTTTTCCTACTGCAAACTATTTTGCGAGCTGACCCTCAAGGTGCCGTGAACTTTGCTCTTATGATGTCTCAACTAGAAGGTGGTTGCCCCGTTGACTACAACACCGTCACTGACTTATTTCTTCAGCGCAACATGATTAGGGAGGCTACTGCTTTCCTCTTGGATGTTTTGAAGCCAAATCTTTCGGAGCACGCCTTGCTCCAGACCAAGGTTCTGGAAATTAATTTGGTCACGTTTCCTAATGTCGCTGATGCAATACTGGCAAATGGAATGTTCAGCCATTATGACCGTCCTCGTGTTGCTCAACTTTGCGAGAAAGCTGGTCTGTACATGCGAGCCCTTCAGCATTACACGGAATTAAATGATATCAAGCGCGTTGCTATCAACACTCATGCCATAGAGCCGCAGGGTCTAGTTGAATTTTTTGGCACTCTGTCAAAAGAATGGGCCTTGGATTGCATGAAAGAGTTGCTCCAAGTGAATATGCGTGGAAACCTGCAAATCATAGTCCAGGTGGCCAAGGAGTACGGGGAGCAGCTGGGTGTCGATGCGTGTGTGAAGTTGTTTGAGAGTTTCAAGTCTTTTGAGGGCTTGTACTTTTTCCTCGGAGCATACTTGAGCACAAGCGAGGAACCTGAAATTCACTACAAGTACATCGAGGCTGCGGCAAAGACTGGCCAAATTAAAGAAGTCGAGCGTGTAACAAGGGAGTCCAATTTCTACCCTCCCGAGAGAACCAAGAATTTCTTGATGGAATCCAAGCTCCCAGATGCAAGGCCTCTCATCAATGTTTGCGACCGTCATGGATTTGTGCCAGATCTCACTCACTACCTTTATGTTAACAACATGCTTCGTTACATTGAAGGTTATGTACAGAAGGTTAACCCTCAAAATGCACCATTAGTGGTCGGGCAATTGCTGGATGATGATTGTCCTGAGGACTTCATTAAGGGTTTGATCCTATCTGTACGCTCTCTCCTTCCGGTGGAGCCATTGGTTGACGAGTGTGAAAAGAGGAACCGATTGAAGTTGTTGACTCAGTTCTTGGAGCACCTTGTGAGCGAAGGTAGTCAAGATATGCATGTCCACAATGCTTTGGGGAAAATCATTATTGATACAAACAACAATCCTGAACATTTCCTCACTACAAACCCTTACTACGACTCCAAGGTTGTTGGCAAGTACTGCGAGAAGCGCGATCCAACTCTTGCTGTGGTAGCATACAAACGTGGCAATTGTGATGATGAGCTTGTCAATGTCACCAACAAGAATTCTCTCTTCAAACTCCAGGCCAGGTAAATATGACTAGACTGATAATGTGTTCACTTTGATAAGTTCCACGTTGCAAGCTTGAAACACATTATGTGAAGTATTAGTGTTATTTTCTTATTGTCAGTGTTCGGTGGAGATGTGCTGCGGATGATGGGTTAAGAATCTTACTTTTAAATCATGTATTCAAATGCCTGCTGATATACCGTTTCCTCTGGTTCTTTGATGCTTCTTAGGTATGTGGTGGAGCGGATGGAGCCTGACTTGTGGTTGAAGGTTCTGAATCCGGAGAACCCTTGTAGGAGGCAGCTCATTGATCAGGTGGTGTCTACTGCTCTACCAGAGAGCAAAAGTCCAGAGCAGGTGTCAGCCACTGTTAAGGCCTTCATGACTGCAGATTTGCCTCATGAGCTGATAGAGCTCTTGGAGAAGATTGTGCTCCAGAATTCGGCTTTCAGTGGCAACCCCAACCTTCAGAACCTACTCATCCTTACAGCAATCAAGGCCGACACAACTCGGGTCATGGACTACATCAATCGTTTGGATAACTTCGATGGTCCTGCAGTGGGTGAGATTGCAGTTGGTGCAGAACTTTATGAAGAGGCATTTGCAATTTTCAAGAAGTTCAACCTCAATGTCCAGGCAGTGAATGTTCTTCTGGACAACATTCGCAACATAGACCGTGCTGTGGAGTTTGCAGCCCGTGTCGAAGAGGATGATGTTTGGAGCCAGGTTGGTAAGGCACAGTTAAGAGAGGGACTGGTTAGCGATGCCATTGAGTCTTTCATCAAGGCAAATGATGCTTCTCAATATAATGAAGTTATCGATGTGGCATCTGGTGTAAGAGCATACGAGGACCTAGTGAGATACTTGAACATGGTACGCAAGAAGGTGAAGGAAGCCAAGGTGGACTCTGAATTAATTTTTGCTTATGCCAAGCTTAATCGGTTGGACGACATTGAGGAATTTATTGTCACTCCCAACCTTGCAAATCTGCAAACTGTTGGAGACCGCCTGTTTGATGAGGAATTGTATGAAGCTGCCAGAATTATTTTCACGCACATCTCCAACTGGGCAAGACTTGCCAGTACTCTTGTCAAGCTTCACCAGTTCCAAGCAGCCGTGGATGCAGCCAGGAAGGCCAATAGCGCACGGACATGGAAGGAAGTCTGCTTTGCTTGTGTGGATGCCGAAGAATTCCGCCTTGCTCAAATTTGTGGTCTCAATGTTATTGTCCAGGTATGGATAGGTTTCTGCAACTGCATTTTGCAATTAGCCTCATGAATTTACTACGCAACCATGATTTTCTTAGCTATCATATGTTCTAATCGTACTGAAGGTGTAGGTGTTACATATGGTGAACTGGAGTATTGGATTCTCTGGTCCAAATAGAGTATGCATAGATTTTGTTTTCTGGAAAGCTAGAAAACAATTATATAACACGATCGTGCGAAATTTTCGCAGGTGGACGATTTGGAAGAGGTCAGTGAATATTACCAGAACAGAGGTCGCTTTGATGAGCTCATCTCACTTATGGAAAGTGGGCTTGGTTTGGAGCGCGCTCACATGGGTATCTTTACAGAACTGGGCACTTTGTACGCCAGATACCGTCCGGATAAGCTTATGGAGCATCTTAAGCTGTTTATCACCCGGCTTAATATTCCAAAACTTATTCGTGTATGCGACGAGCAGCAGCATTGGAAGGAACTTACGTACTTGTACATTGCATATGACGAGTATGATAATGCTGCTGCTACCATGATGAGCCATTCTCCAGAGGCGTGGGAACACATGCAGTTTAAGGACGTTGCTGTTAAGGTTGCAAACGTGGAACTTTACTACAAAGCTGTGTACTTCTATCTCGAGGAGTATCCTGAGCTTATCAATGACTTACTCAATGTGTTATCTGCACGGGTTGACCACACACGAGTTGTGGATATTATGAAAAAGGTATTCATTCGTTACGCATTTGGTTTCGTTTTGTGGAGTTGTTTGAGTTGTAACAGTTATCTCTCCTGTGATAAAGGAGTGCCTCGAGCACTGTTGTGTATTTGTTGTCTGTGCATGTAATCACTGTGATTTTTGTTGCTGGTTGAACGTCTGCAGGCTGGATACCTACCGTTGGTGAAGCCATACATGGTTGCAGTCCAAAGTGCCAACAACGCTGCAGTCAATGAGGCTCTGAACAACTTATATATTGAGGAGGAAGATTATGAGCGGCTAAGAGAGTCTATTGATATGTATGATAACTTTGATCAGATTTCAATGGCACAGAGGGTAAGATCCTTAGTCATTACTAATCAGTTTAATACTATCAATAGCATCCATATGTGTTTTTATTAGTTCACAACATGGAAATTGTCAAAGTTGTGACTTTTATGTATTTCCCAGGCAAGTATGACATATATTTTTTTACAGATTGAGAAGCACGAACTTCTGGAAATGCGTCGCGTTGGTGCGTACATCTATAAGAGAGCTGGCAGATGGAAACAATCTGTGACTCTGTCCAAGAAGGACAACTTATACAAGGATGCAATGGAGACTTGCTCACAGTCTGGAGATCGTGAGCTTGCTGAGGAGCTGCTTACATTCTTCGTGGACAAGGTAAGAATTTACTATTTGTGTCTGCAAGCAATTGAAGTTTTTGAACGAAATATTTATAGTACTGATGTTTATGACACCTTAAGAAAATTATCTAATTTTTTTCCGCTTGGTAATTTGTGATGTACAGGGTAAGAAAGAGTGCTTTGCTGCTTGTTTATACACTTGTTACGACCTTATCCGTGCCGATGTAGCGGTGGAGCTGGCATGGATGCATGGCATGATGGACTTCGCCGTACCTTGCTTGCTGCAGGTGCGTAGCTTTCTTGGGTTCAGACCCTCGCGTTGTAGCCATTAATAACATGGTTAAGTGTTACCTGCTTATTTGTTAATGTGGAAGGCTTGTTTTGCTTGAGACTATTATGCTGTATAGTTATATTCTCAAATATAATTTAAAATCTGGTCCTGCAGTTCTTGCGTGAGTACTCCACGAAGGTGGATGATTTGATTAAAGACAAATTGGAAGCCACTGAGGAGAAGAAGTCCAAAGAGCAACAGGAAAAGGACGTAGTTGCTGAATCGGTAAGATCCTTGGCTGGTTTGCTTTTCCGTTCGTATGTATTGATTAATTTCCCTAGCCATCTAGTAAGTTCCTGATGTGGATTAGGTGATGTGCGGATTTGGGTGTTCACATGGTGTCGTTCTCTCTACGCTGACAAGAGTGACTATTTTCCTGCAGAACATGTACGCTCAACTCTTGCCTCTGGCTCTACCAGCTCCTCCTGTTGCTGGTATGACTGGTATGCCTGGTATGGGCGGAGGTATGCCAATGCCAGGTATGGGTGGAGGTATGCCAATGCCGGGTATGCCAGGTATGTCAGGGTATGGCATGCCCTCTATGAGTGCTTTTTAAACAGCTCTGAAGCTGTGTACATGCACAAACGAAGACTTCTTTGTGGGCCTGGGTGGCGGACAGAGAATGTTGAGGGAGTATTCATTTCAGAGAACTGAGATATTTGTTGCCTCCCAGTCATTGCGTGTCTTTTAATAAGGATGTTGAATGCATCAATTCTTTTGTAGGCTGTAGTCTGGTTAGTTATATACAGTTGAACAAGGACGGGCGCCGGGAGTGATTACATTCGTATCATCCTGCCACAAGGTGTACATGAGGGTGATGCTAAGGTGTACATGAGGGCTTGTGGAAAATATTCCTGTTTGGCTGATAGACAAGCATAGGTCAGATCATATTCATATCCATGTCCATTTCCTTTGGTGGATCTTACTGCACGTAAATAGGTTAGCGAATGTTGCAGTAACTTTTTCCTTCAAGTACAGAGATTTACCACTTTTTCCTGAAGTGGTATCTGCAGTAGAACCCGTCCTTTTGGGCTGTGTTCCGTTTTGTGGCGAGAACTCTGCAGTAAAATTGCTTTGTTTAGTGCTAATTTCGCACATGATCGATGCGTTTGTCAAGGAATGCAATGAAAGAACTTGGTACACGTAAGTAATTAGGAATTTAACCCGCTGGCTCGTCTTAGTTGGGGCACTACAATGTCGTCACCTTGTGGTCACACACTGTTCTCAACCAGAGGGCACCTCGATCTGAGTATACGCCAAAACCTTGCCAAGGAGGCTCATATGTGGCATAAACTGGTTCCAATACCTGGTTTGTGTGTCTTTCTTAAATTTCTAAGTGCATCATACATTTGGAGGAATACCAGGAGATCCTAAATTTTCATGGAGATAGTGATTCAATAAGTCACATTTGATTTGCATGACAAACTGGATGCTAGTCGTAAATCTGAGTATTACCTTTTTTTGTCTAACTCAATGTATCTACTTAAAACTCGTAGTTTATCTGAAACGGACATGGTCATGGTGCATCAATCCTAGACCTTTCGTAGTCGACATTGCTGCTTCAGCTCCACCTATCCTTCGCAGTTGTTTAGGTTCCCATGGTCCACATGAGCTTTGTTGTACTCATGCAGCAGTGATATTGAAGCTATCACTGCTGCATGAAACGTCCACAACAGATTGATAAGTCCCCATTTAGCTTCTTGGAAAATTGACAAAAACAAAAGAACTCCTGAGAGGTAAAACCTAGTGAGGGCGAATGAAGTCCCCAGAATAAAGATCAGAAATGTAGGGTTATTGCAAGCGATCTATCCGGTAGTAATCATTCTGAACTCCGGAGTGGCCATTCGTGTAATAAATCGGATAGAGAGAAGACCATCTGTGCCCAAATTAACTAAGAGGGGTTGTTAAATGCATCGTTTGTTTACACAATATGGCCACCCATTTATTCCAGCTGCCTACATTTGCATGCAAATTCTTGCATATCAGCTTCTTAAGAGAAGTTGCACATATTGACTAGAATAATCGAAACAGTGAAATTCGTTTTATTTCAAATCCGTTTTGCAAAGCTGGTCACAAAGAGACATGCATATTATGGATATCTTTAGATCCAGTACTCATCTGCAGTATGCGGTATGCAGTATTTATACATACTAATGTTTGGGGTCAGGGCCACACCTCACAATTCCTGAAGCAGGGTTCACAGGAAAGGGTGTCAAACTTCCACGCTTGTGATGCATCTCTGACTTCTCTGGATCAGGAATTCTGCCCTTCCAGAGTTCAAATAACAGCATAAGATGCTCTACCAGAAGTAAAGTAGATTATGGATTTCATACCTAGATATAATTCATAGACATGATGTTTTGGTCTAAGCTGAGTATGGGAAATCCTCTACAGTGACATCTAAATTCTACTAAAATGTTTATGAACCTCACAAAGCTAAACGGATCTTCGTTCACTTTCAAGAATTTTTTCTATGATAAAAAGAACTAGATAGCGAGAAGTACGTTATCACATACTGCTTAAATAGTGGTAAAGCCTCCCAATGTAGATGGCTCCAACCAATATCACTGTAAACTTGGAAGGATCTGTGCAACAGTCAACAAAATATTGTAAGGCTTTCTTGGGATCCACTCTGCTAAGACCTGCGTCTGTCCAGGACTACCAGTGCACGAAATCCAATCACAGAAGATTCAGTGCATGACCTCATACACAAGGATAGCACACAGTGGTTCAATTTGCACTACACGTTTGGCTGGCTTGTCGTCAAAGAAATGCGAAAGTGAGTCACTAGGAATGTTGATGCACAGACCTCAAAAAAGGAAGAGTTGCCATAATTGGGAGCGTTGATTCTATTGAAATAAGATGTAATTGGATCTCTATCAAGGGCATTTCCTGGACCTTTTGCATCACCAGTATCACTTCCTCCTCCATAGGTCCCACTTTGGTCACAAATAATTGATACACCAGCTGAAGAAACACCCACCACCCAAGATATCTGATAATTCGTTTTTGCGATTAACAGACCAAAAAATATCCTATTAATTAAGCAAGCGGGATTTGATAATCAAACAGTAGTCTCATAATTCAGATGAATCACTAATAATGGCAACCAGAGATTTCACACTTACTCTACTGAAGAGCTGTTTTCAAGTGTGATGGCGAATACTGTTTTCTAAATACACCCAAGAAGATTCCACATTCACTCCCAGCAGCATTTCATTATGGTAAGTTTGTGTCAATTCGTATACGCAAGAAGCTTCCACATATGATCCATGCACATTCATTTCCTGCCAGCGTTTCTTTGGGTATCGTTGGTTTGTGGCCATGTCTCTCGATTCCATTCGCAAACAGCTCTCCCATGTTGTAACTGTGGATGTCGCTATCCCTTGTAACTTCAGAAATTCCCTGTAATGAAAACCAATGCACAAGGATCTAATGAACCTAAATGGAACAGCAGATTATATCAAATACATAATTCGTGGCAGAATTTTCAAGCTGCTAAGTGAGCGACATCACTGGCAGTGGTTTCTTAGATTGGTTTTTTTAATTCAAGATCGGTTCCTTGAATCACCAGCTTGTTTAATTAAATCGAGGAGAACAAACAATTTCTCTATGTACATCCCTATTGCTACTCGAAAAAGGAATCAGTTGAAGTCGATAATTAACAGATGGCTCCTACCACAAATTCAATAGACTCCCTTGTATTGAGTAATTCGTTGGTGGTAAATGAAATATCTCGACGGCTAGAATCTTTGCTCCAAACCGCAACATAATGTCGAGAATTGTGGGAACAGTAGGCATTAAGACACTGAACCCAGGGAACTTGGCTGTGTTTGGCAAGAGATGCTAAGCTTAAAAGTATTTCCCTCTCATCAGATGTAGATCGCCAAATGCTTAAACCTGTAATCGAGATGATGCTGTTGATTCCCTTGAGACTCAGCACACAGTCTGCAAATGGTAGCTTGGTCCCCACACAGGTCGATGACTATGGTCATTGTCCTCCAGGCACGGGCCAACGATCTCTATACAATGCGTATGATGATAAAAAAACATATAGAGAGATAAACAGCTCAGCTCGAATATAGTAACGTACCTACCAGAGTCCTTAACACAAGAGTTGCCCCATGGCGTTTCTTGGTGGCCACTGTCGCTCTTTGAAGCGAACTCCGATGGGATGAGTAACCTTGATCATACGGGATTCTTCTCATCTTCAACAATGGTGTGGTTAAAGTAAACCAGATGCCCAGAGCATGGAGGAAAGAAGTAAGCACGCCATCAAACTTGAGGAAGAAAATCAAGCTCCGAATTTCACAGGAGACTTTTGAGCACTTCAGCTCGACAGGCACGGAGGTTTGCAGCAATCGAAAAACGAGGAATTATAGGTGGCATTCGCACCATAGGCGGATACACGCTATGACGTGATGCAAAGCCGCAACGAGGCTACAGACCTTAGAATCACGATGTTGTGCTATGAGGAGAAATTACATCTCGGTTGCCTGCTCCTGTGGATCGCTTCAAGCAACTGTATCTACTCTCTGTGTAGGTTCAACCCGATTTCTAACACCATCTCTTTACAAATCAATCGCTCTCCACCGCATGTCCATGGCAAGTGAGACTCTAGGAATTCGAACATTAACGAAGCTATTACTCTACAACATCAAGAGCGACTAATGGAGCGATAAAAGAATAAAAGAAAAACACAAAACAAAACAAACAAACTGAACACGAATACCATTCGAGAACGAACTTCAAAACCGTTGCATATCTTTATTACAATGATAACAGAGCGCACAATGTCCAGACATGACCAAAGAACGCAGAAACTGGTGGAATTAAGAACCTACTCTGACGAGCTTGGTTCAATCCTGCTTCCACAGGGGGTTTCTACTTGTAGAGACCAATGCGCTGGTTGACAGAGGCCCTGGGATGGTGATCCAGAAGCGCGGACGCAGCAGGCCCTGCGGTGGACGAGGCGCGAGCCGCTGCCGCAGCTCTCCGCTTGGCTTCGTCATACTCTTCCTTGTCTTCTGGCTTGAGCTCCAGCCTCGTCGGTTTTCGCCGCAACATGGTGACTTGAAATCAACAAATCAACACATCCGCCTCCGGAAAAACACCAACAGACACTCTCTCTCTCTCTCTCTCTCTCTCTCTCTCTAAGCGTCAACAACCTCAACAGTCGCGGAGATTTTGCAAAATCACTGCAACACCCGTTGGAAATTTGTGCATCGTCTTCGTATCTCCAAAGCCCGAAAGGAAAACCCTAATTTGCTCACCCTAATTAAACTCAAGGCGATACTTCTGATGGGGATTCAAAGCATCTAGTAGGAAATATTTCTCATTTTTCGAACATCTTAATGTGTTTGTGTTGTGTGATCTTTGTACTCCTTACATTGAAAATGTAAAAGCATCTAGTAGGAAATATTTCTCATTTTTCGAACATCTTAATGTGTTTTTGTGTGATCTTTGTACTCCTTACATTGAAAATGTAAAAGCATCTAGTAGGAAATATTTCTCATTTTTCGAACATCTTAATGTGTTTGTGTTGTGTGATCTTTGTACTCCTTACATTGAAAATGTATGACTAATTGTGCCTTCAGAATTCAATGACTTATTCGTCTTTCAGAATGGGATTTTTCTTTGTTGTAATAATGTGATTGGTGCAAACGTTTAAGTATTTCATTCAATTTTGTATCTATATCTATATATATATATTCTTATGCACAATGGTGACATGCTAAAAATTGTTCAATAGCAATGTAGACTTGATGGCAAATTGATGTAGACTTGAAACATGTAGTTATGGATTTTTTCTGAAACAAATAGAATCATCCAAAACAGGAAATCTTGTCACTATGGAGAGCTGGTCTCAGATCATTGTGGAATGAGGTACTCCAGAATGCATATCAGACTGGTTAAGTTCTAACTTTCACTCCTGCCACAATGAATAAATGATGTGCAATCAGAGAATGAAAACCTAGGATTTCACTATTATAACATTGAAATTGTCAAGTTTAGTTAGAATTTGATTCCTGAAAGCTCAAGAAATAAGTTTTTGGAATTGAATGTTCTAGAAATACATTATAGAAAATGTACAAACAATATTTGTACATAGTGAGCTATAAATCATAATTCTGGAATTGAGCTTATCAGTAATGTGAATGATGTGTATGGACAAGTTGGATCCGCATCAGCTTCAGTTAAATACAACAGCTTTTAGTATCTGACCAACGCACCTTGAAGGCGGCACTGACTAGCTTCACTGGTCTTGCAGTAAGAGGTGCAAATCTACAACATACTACCACCAGACTTTCTCACCGAAGATTTTATCATCAGTCAACACAGCATTTGACTTGGGTTCACAGCCTGCCTTGCGCATGAGATCGAGGATCCTGTCCACTTGGGTCTCATTATCGGCTGCCTCATAAGCATTTATCATGTATTGGAAAGTTTCGAAGGAAGGCTTGACAGACGCATTCATCATTTCACGAAATGCTTGCTCCATCTTATCGAGGTAACCCACCTTTCCATACTCTGAAATAAGGATGTTGTAAGTAGCTGACTGGAGAATCCAGCCTGCACCCTTCACTACTTCCATGGTCTTTGCAAGGCGGTCGTATGTGCCTGCTCTGGAGTAAGCCATAATTAAAGCATGCAATGCCTTGGAAGAAGCACACACTCGCTTGCTCTGAAACATGCGCTTGATTGCAGCTTCCGCTTCATCCAGCTTGCCAGCATCTGCATAACTCTCAATTACCATGCTGTGTACCCGGGAACCATATTGAACACCTGGATTAGATCATAGCCGCAAAGTTGTTAACAGCCAGTCATGAGTTATTCAAATGACTATATTAAATCTAATGCTTTCAATCTTTTCAAGTAGAAAATAACCAACACTGAACAAGAATGTACCAAAACAAACTGAACAAGCAACTCAAGAGCTCTAGCAAAGAAAAAACTAATTTACAGTGAAAATAACCAAAACGCAAGACCAGGAAGGTAGGAGTTACCTGGGGTATCATCTATGATCTTCAATGCACCCACCAGCTTATCGAAGTTCTTCATGCGACTATAGACTTCGATGAGTATCTCACCAACCATGATATTAATTGGAATTCCAGCTGCCAGCATACTTGACAACACGACCTCCATTTTGTCAACTGCATTTGCTCGTGCATAACCAATAATCAGAGCATTATAAGTGATCACGTCAGCCTTGCATTTTTTAGCCTGCAACTCATTGAAAGTTATTTCCATCTGATTCAGTTGTCCAGCTCGCATGTAACCCCAGATAAGGGCATTGCAAGTGTGTCTGTCAGGAACAAACCCCGCTTCCTTACAATCCAGAAATACTTTCTTCATCTCTTCCGTTGCACCCATTCGACTGTACATTGAAATTAATGTATTGTAGGTCACTAGAGTAGGCTGGCAATCGTCAGTGGCTTTCATATCCTCGAACAGCTGAAGTGCCTTGTGTGGTTCGTTGTTGCGACCGTAGGAGTGAATGAGTGCATTATAGCTAACCGCGGTCTTCTTTATGCCTCGTTTCTCCATCTCATCAAACCAGTCCGCCGCTAGTTGAGGTTGATTGATCCTGCCTGCAAACGAAATCATTTTCGCATACTCCTTTGGATTTACCTCCCATCCCAACTTGCTTTTTTTCCAGTTGAAAACCTGTTACTAATACAAAAAACTCTTGTTCAGTATTGATGTCAGTATACCACTTGTCACAACCTGATAAAAATAGATACACGCACACACACACACACACACACACACATATGTATATATATATATAATGCAAATGAACAGGAAATTCTGGCAAGTCCCTTTCTTCTTCTCTATAAACGAGGACTTATCAATAATACTAGAAAAGTCACTGACAGTAAAATCCTACAAACGAGGTTGTGGAAGAGGGTCTGACTTCCATTGCAATATGAGGTTTTGGTCCTTTCTGAAGTGCGTCTAAGAGAGACAGCCATGCCAAACTATTGGGCCGTAAGACCTCCTCAGATCTCTGTTCCAGTATCTCCACCACTTCAGCATTTGATTGAGAGGACTCCAACGACTTCACAAGAGCAGTTATCACATAATTTGTTCTCGATCGAGCGAATTTGTCACCTCCTTTTCTTCTAAATGGGATCCTCTGCAGTTCTTTGGACGTTGAGTTCAATGTTAAGAAGTCTCCTTTTGAAAGCACATGGCACTCTCTCGCGTTCACTCTCCCCCTCACAAATACTCACAAATACACACACACACACACACACACACACACACATATATATATATATATATATATATATATAGTTCCCCTACAAGAAATATTTATACATTCAGCGGCAAACAAAACTGCAGAAAAAGATCGAACAAGTACCTTCAGCGTCTGGTGGTCTTAAGGCACTGCCCTCAGTCGAAGTCGACATAAGAGCAGAGCTGCCTCGAACAAAATCCAGACATGATGCAGGTTAACAAGATGCGAGGCATTGGTAACCCTAAAATTTGATTCACGTGTTCCATTTCCGCTGTTGCTATTCTGTTTAATTTCAGACTGCAGGTGTGGAGTTCTGTGTACATCCCTCCTAATACAATCCTCAACTTGAATGGACGCCGCTAAAAGAACCTCCTGAGACGTAGAGTATGTGCCAGCATTCAAACACAGCCGACCAAGCGTCCGGAACAAAGGGTTCAATTGGTTGCCGCTTCTCATTCTACACAATTGCCCTCCTAATCCTCCAATTATGATTTTTTCCCCCTCTGTTGATTTAGAAACAGCCAAGCAAACTTCCTAATTGATTTTGAAACTTATCAGAGCTCCCGCGTCGCTGGCAATTTCTATGCTTATTTGCGAGCTCTCCTCAGAAACGAGCGTGTAGTGAGACGCAGAGATGAGGTTCTTAATATGAACAGAGGTGTCACGATCCTTCGCCAACAAAAATGCTTCGCAATATCCTTTGAAGTCTGCGAAAAAGATTGGATTTATATGTAAGAACAAATTCACAGTAACAGGTCACTGCTACTAAACCCTAACTCTTAAACTGCAGATACTGATCAGGCTAAATTGGATTGAAACAAACACAAACCTCCAATTCGCCCACTTCATAGAATTCTAATGATAATCACCTGGACTACCGGTACACATCCAGTTACATTACTACGCACAACAATGAAGAACAGCACCCAAGTTGTTTCAAATTGCCAAGAGGAGGCGAACTCATACACACTCTTACACCTCAAACTCTAATTTCTCTCTCCCATTTCACGAATTCAAATTCGGGATGCATCTGGTTCAATTTTCTTTTTAATTCTCTGGCGCATAACTTCAAATTCTAACGGTGTTCGACACCAAAAACGACCTGAGCGGTAAAAGGAGCATGGCAATCTCTAAGTCCCTTGAAATTACACACTCCTCGCTGATTGTGATCACCTTAGTTTTCCCCAAGTCAAGACTCAAACGATCAAAACAAGACCGACTTCCAGAAGAGATATTGCCGCAACACTCCACCTTTGTGCTATTGCCTTCCCCGGGGAAAGAGGTTGTAATTTTCGAGTCAGAAGTTAAGAGGATTAGGGATTAGTGGGCTGTTCGCAAAAGCACCGAAATGCCCCACAAGTTCCAGGTGCCCAGAAGAGTTCAGGACTGCCTATACTGATTGAAAAAGCTAACAGATACCTTCCCAAGCAACGTGGCAGCACTAGCAGTTGGTGGGAAATCACCCGAGGTAAATGCTCAGTTTATCGGCTTATTATTGGGAAAAAACCTGAACTAGAAATTGGACATTTTTATGTATATTATGAAATCTTGAGGCAATAACCAAGACAAACCTGCAAGTCGCTTCCTATGAAAAGGAAGACCATGTCTTCTGGTTCTACCCAATTCTTTCCTCCATCCTAGACCCTATCCAGATTGGGGATGTTAATGTAAGCACACAGACATATATTTAAATTACTCGCTGCATGAGTAAAGATGATGTGATGTGATCTTGCACTGTTTCCACTTTGGATGGGTCACCAAATAGTGACGCAAGTAAAACAACAAAATACGTTGCATTGAGTTACTCACGTTTTGATGCAATACAATTAGATGGTTACTTATCTGGAAATTTGTTACAGTAAACCACACTAAAGCAGCTTATGAAAACCAAAAGTAAGTGGCAATTATCTTCACAAACGAGTTCACTCCCTTGAGATTTATGGAGCCAACGAGACATTTAAATTCGCCTTTGCAGCAATCAGTGCCTGATGGGTATGTTTTCCAACATGTATCAAGTGAAACTTCTGCATAGTACTTGATGAGAAATCCCAGTGAAAAAAGACTGATTTCAGCACCAACTGGAATCAAGGCCACTCTGTATCCTCCTGCTGCGAATTCCATGAAAGAGGGAAACGCAACGTCTAGTAAGAACTGGAAGGAAGGCAAACATAGCAAGAAGGAAGTGAAAAATGTGATGAATCAATGGATCAATCAGGTCCAAAAGTTGGATCACTTGCGCTTGCCGAACCGTCTACTCCGGTTCTGGTACGCCAGCAGGGCTTCTTTAAATTGAACAAATCCAAAGTCTGGCCATAAAGAATCTATAAAATAAAGCTCTGAATATGCTATCTGCCAAAGTAGGAAATTACTAAGTCGCTGCTCCCCACTCGTGCGTATCAACAAATCTGGGTTGCGCGCTTCACCAAGCCAGCTTGTCTTCATCTCTTCATCAATCGCAGCCTCGTTTATGTCTGAGGAGCTCATTTCCCCAGCCTCCACTTTGGCCACCAACCTCTGGCAGGCGTTGGCGATATCATACCTGCCACTGTAGCTCAGGGCTATGCAAAGTTTGAGGCCGGTATTATGTTTTGTGCGTTCATCCAATGTTGACACCATGTTCCTCAAGGACTCGGGCAACGACGTCAAATCGCCCATACAATGCACGCGGACGTTCTCCCTGCTTCACCGCAAGAGTCCCCCTAGTTAAACCCCAAGCCAGCTGGTAAAGCAGCTCAACGAAGCACACTACAACAAGACATCAAGTGTTCACAAAGTCTTCTAATTCAATTAGTCTCAGTTCGTCAGAAACACGTACTTAGCTAGAATGCTCAGCTCGTTCTTTAAAACATTCTCGAACAATAGCATCAAGAAGTCGACCTCCGTCTGTAGCAGAGTCCCAACAGAATCAATTCAAAGAATCATGTAAATGTCAAGAGAAACTGTAAACCCTAAACGACCAAACCCTATTCAGAAATAAACTGCTAACACGAAGGGACTGGGGATGTCACCTTTGGTCTCAACCAATTCTCGGTGGAAAAAGCAAAGACGGTGAGAACTTTGATGCCCCATGTATGAGCCAGCTTAACGACTTCCTTGAGTGATCGTACCCCGGCTTCATGCCCCATGCTTGCAGGCAGTCCCCTCCGCTCAGCCCATCTTGAATTGCCATCCATAATGATGGCAACATGCTTCGGTAACGCAGAGGGATTGAGCTCTTCTGGCAGTTCTGGTACTTCGTCAGAGTCTACTGGCACCTGTAACGAAGATTTCCACGCTAATTAGACATCGTTTGGTGTGACTCAAAAGCATGTGTGCAAAGGGCTAGCTAACAGGAATTGTATGAAGAAATTTTTGTTGAATATAGCAGCAGAACTTCACAAATTTTTCATACATGCTTTGGCAGCGCCCCAAAACTTACAACAAGGTAACTCATCCCCTTAGAACACCGTATTTCTAAGGCTGTCATCTAAAGGTTGCTGCAACAAAACACCGACCCTGAAAATTATATTCACAGAGAAGTTGCAATGACTCCGCGATTCGGTTACCTCAAAAATCGTCTCCAACAGACTTCACAGGTTGGCAAACAGTGCCACAACTCACAAAGACAGAATTTTACTTTGAAAATTTCAGTAGTCTAGACCTGTTTAAAAAATGATGATAATTACCAAAGCAGTGGTAATATGCTCATCCTGAATCTGCCCACCACGAGATTGAGGCACGTCCCAGGGTTGAGGCTACTAGAAATGAAAGACAAGCCGCATGAGGTGGATCGATCCTTCGTTCAACTAACGAGGAGGACAAGTTCGGGAGTAAGAAAATAACTCACATCTGCTCGAGATTGCTCGAGAACAATTGACAAAATCATTTTGCGGATTAAGACATACAAATTCTCAACTATGTCTTAGATTTAGCATACTCAGGTTCTCCTGACGCTGCACCCAAGGCAAGCCTGGTGGAAGCATGAGAAACAAGAAGGAATATCACTAACCCAGAGCTATGACCAAACTCGCGATCTGAATCGGGTCTCAAGCCATCGGGAGCCGATCTACCATCGACAGTGATAATTTGATCTTAAAAAAATAAGTAAACAAATAAATAATTCTATCGGTGGTTAATCCGAGCAGAATAATACGCACCTGGGCCATCGGACGGGGAGTCTCGTGGCTTGGTTGTAGCTTGCGCACACTCGCATGCGTTAGGGACTCTACAGGCGCCAGGTTGCCGACAAACTCGAGAAGGACAGAGTCGGCGAGAATGAGGATACCCCAACTCTGCTGGGAGAATTGCTGGTGCTTACACACCTAGAAACGATACTCTCAATCCCCGCCACACCATCACTCAGCACACGCTCGCCCGATCCGCCAGTGATCCAAGTCCTGCACTACCAAGAGGGCGATGAGGCAAGCACGTCCTCAGCGACAAGAAGCACCGGAAAACAGAGCAGGCGGGCGCATTGTGCAGGTCATGGGACAAACCCACCGATGATGGTGGGTGGCCTACCAACAACGAGCACACAAGTGTAGAGGGAGAAGAACAGGAGTTGGGACGATAAAACAACGAATGAGAGACAGGAAGCATGGTGAAATAGAGGCTGCGAGCAAATAAAATCGAGCATCACACGAAAACACGAGCTGACGTCAAACACGATGCACTTTCTTCGCAAGCTCACTTCCGTGTCCTTTCTACTCACCTTCTGATTGGCTTTGTTGCATCATCTGCACACATCACACTGCATCATGGCAAATGCTACGACTGGAGTGCAAGCACCTATGTGTGCCAGCTATCTTAGGTCGGAGGAGGGGATCGAGATAAAAAGCTCAAAGTTGAAAGGTGTAAATATAGTGTAAGCCGGACCTGGGTCGCCGCACGATATCTCCATCCACATTAATGTCGTTCCGTCGAGTCATAGTCACCAGGTTTATTTTCAATATGCATTGGTAGTATTATAGACACATGTTTGAAGTTGATCGATAATATTATCAGAATTTGTTAATTAGAAATATTCGAATAGGCTCAGGATTTTTTTAAATCTTTCAAGATAAGCTAAAGGTACAGCAACAGCGGCCAAGGGTTTAGTGAGCAAGGGGGATTAGGGAAGAATTTTCGGACTCTGGGCCCGGTTCATGGATAGAGGAAATGTTTTGTTGGGAGGTCTTGAAAGTGAGGAGGAGGTAGAGGAGCAAATTGGGGTGTAACCCAATTTGTCGGCATTAGGTCAATGTATTGGTGAAGAGTGCACAATGGATTTGGCGATGGGGAAGACGATGAAATGTGCGCGGTGCTCATGGCTCAGTTTGGAAACTCTCCAAGCCCAGAGCACAAGCATTTGTGTGCGGTCGTGCAAGCTACGGTGGGAGAATTGCGGGAACAGTCGTTGGATCCCACTCCGACTGCCTATTTTGCTGCCTCCATGAGTTGTTTGAATCGCCAGGCTGCGAGTGGAGCAACTCGGAACGAAGTCATTACCACCGCAGTGTGCACGTTTCTGGCTATGGTACTGCATGAAGTGCCTGCCTCGGTGTTGAGGTCAAAAAGTGATGCATCCCTGAAGCTTTTGGTAAGATTATTGACGACGAACCCTTAGAGCGCCAGCACTGCAAAAGCCGTGTTATCTGGTTTGGAGGTTGTGATTTGTGGTGCTGATACATCGATTGGATCATGGTTACTTTCGCATTCAATTGCCTCTTCCAATTCTGTATTGATCAACGCCTCAAGGTTCGCAAGAGGGCGCAATTGTGAATGGACGAAGTGCTATCTAACCCTGAATGTAAGGTAGCCCTAGAAACATCAAGTGAAATTGTATTCAATCTCTTTGAGTAATTCCTTGATTCCGTCTCTAAATGCGTGTCTGCGAAGACTGAAAACTTTTCGAACTCTTCCAAAGGCTATGTGGCATGCTTGGTGCTTTAGAGCAATTGCTACCTCCCTTCGCAGCCAATTCCATTTGCCGCTCTCTCCCCTACTTGGCCCAACTTTACCAGCTCCGTCGACCCATAGTTACACGAAGTGTTTTTTACATGCTTCCAAGTTCCTTGCATGAATCCCACTGCTGGTATTCCATCCGGAGCATTAGATGAAGTTTTAGATCGACCAGAGGTTCTCCCTGCTAGCGGGGAGAAGTGTAGGTCAGTGGACGAGATTACCATGGTTGATCTGATATCGCAGTACGGTTTTGAGAAGCTCTGGAAGTCGGACAGGAGCTTGTGCATTACAATGCCTCTGGCTGCGCTTCATTCTTTAACCGGGCTCTTGGGTTCCGAACAAGAGGAGATAGTGTTTGATGCAGCTGAGAGTATGCGTAACCTGATTTGGAGTTGTATTGACGAAGCCATGATCCAGCAAGGGGTTAGCCAGTGCTAGTTGCACGGTGAGAGGCAGAAGCTGAAGGGGGATTTGACACCAATTGAAAGGATACGTGCGACTGTCCAGAGTTATTTGGAATACCAACACAATAGTGCTTGGGACATGTCCCTGCACGTTGTGACTGCACTTTTTGATAAATTGGGAGAGTCTTCCGCTATCTTGATGGCAAGCACGGTGAAAGCGTTGGGCAATCTTCAATGTGTACCTAATGAGCCATGGACTCGTAGAAGTTTTTGGTAATACCTCCATTGGAGATGGATAGGGAGAAACTCACAGATTGTGCGTCTTAACTTCTATATACACTAAAGCACCGTATAGTGGGCGCACCCCTCAAATGTTATTGCATTGGCCTCTCGTCTACGTGATCGAGCTCGTAAGTGTGCTGCAGCTGGCAAGCCCGTGGCGTCAATGAATGCGGAGTCGTGCGTTCACCTTATTTTTTCTTCGATGTGCAACTATCCATCCGACACTGCCACGAGTTGTAGCCCTATTGCGAAAACGATGGGGATGTGCTCACCGAAGGGCCAGAGTTGAGAGGCCTCGCATGCTCCAGTTTAAAGACTCTGGTGGCTCAGCATAGAAAGGCTTGGGGAATCACGATGAAAGTGAACATTGGGGGCAAGATCACTGAGGAGGGTTCAGAGGAGTTGAGCGTTGCCGAACAACGAGCCAGTTGGGTACACCCCCGAAGCTGCAGCTGTAAATTTAAAAGCCATCGCTAGATACTCCCGCAATTTCTTGCCTCTTCTGCTCAATCTTTTCCTTGCATCACAAGGGTCTCTGGCTAGCACCGCAAGGAAGAGGAAATGGAATCACAGACATGTTTTCTGATGATCACCCTGAATATGCTGCAAGCCGAGCTGGACGAAGCTCCGGACGTGCAGGTGGCAAAGGCTCGAAAGACAGATCAGGCAGCAAGCCATGAAAGGCGAGGAAAGTGAACAACAAAAGCAAGAGGTGGTTCTACATGGAAGATGGGTACGTTAGCAAGAGGAGCAAAGGAGTGGGTGATGTTAAGAATCAGGGGACGCTAGATATATACACATACTCACCTCTGGGTCCTAAGATTCTGAACAGGCAAGAGGCGAAGAGGAATGCAGGAACAAACGGCATGGGCAGCGTGATGAAGTCGACTAAGAAGATGCAGGGCATGAGCTCTAAGGGAAAGTTTTAGCCACGAAACCTTCGAAATTCATGAGGCAGAAGACTACCAAAGGTCAGAACTTAGTGTGCAGTATATTGATGTTTAAGTGGCATGTGTAAAGTCCATATCTTGAGATAGGTTTTTTCAGTGAATTTTGTCCACAAGTCAGGATTGACAGCTGATGTTATATTCTTGTTGAGTTTAGTTTCAACTCCACAAAGACATGGAGAAAGACCCATGCCATTTTAGCAGTTGAGTGGATTGAAATACTCAATATCCGTAGCTCAAATTGTTTGCTCCAAGTAGTCACAACTTTTTTCCACGGCTAGTGCTTTGCATGAAGACGTCCTCCTTTTTTTCTTTATCTTTTGTTTTGTTTTTATTTTTTCTGGGGAGGGGGGTTCCTTAACGACATTGGCTATGCTTTGTTTGCCTATAAGAGTCTGATCCTTCGTTTTGCGGTTTACAAACCTAACATCCGGTTTGATACATCAAAAGAAATATGTATGTATGTATGTGTTTATGTAGATGTACAAATGTACATATATACTAGTGGAAGTTGAGCATGGAAGTAAGCTCTCATGAATTCCATATTAACTCCAATTTGCTTACGTCCTTTAGCTGTATTTTGGTTGTTTTGTCTCCCCAAGGAAAAGCCATCCTTCCTTACATAAGACTTGGATATAGTGTTAACCTTGCAACTTTCCTACACCTCTTGTTTTAGTTTTAGATGCAGGCTCTTTTTCGGCTACGACGATGAATTAAAATCCGACGTATGTACCGAACTCTCAATTCGCCTTCAGGCTTCGGTCCTCAGGCGTTGAAGGTTTAGCAATCACGTGCGAATCCTTTTGTCTGAAAGATTCCGACGTTGCATCGCGGATGTAACAAGGTGCAGATCTAGCGTTAGGTGGAGTCGAAGAAATCAAATTGACATGAACGAAGAAACATCCGTCAAGACCCGTGCATTCTTGCGGGGCTTTCGTCCCTTCTCGCTCGCAGTAGATGTACACGATAATTGTAGTTCTCGTTTGATGCTCTCATCCCCGAGTGCGTGGTTTTTATACTGCAGAAGTTCGAGGTACTGGCTTACTTTCACACTATCAATTCAGGATTTGAAGCTTCAGAAGTATGGAGATTAGAAGTCGTGGATTGCAGGAGCCACTTTTGCAATCGAAATCCGAACCATTGACTCAACAGGAACTTATTTTCACATTTGCGAATGGTGTCACGAGGTCCGTAAGCAGACGTGATGAGAGCATCTTTTGCACGTCGGAATGGATTTGGGGGGAGGTGAGGAAACAACTTTACATTGCAGGGCCCATGGTCTGTGTGTCCTTGCTCCAATACTTACTGATTGTGGTGTCAGTCATGTTCGTCGGTCACTTGGGGGAGTTGCAGTTGGCCAGCGCAGCGGTTGCAAGCTCTTTCGCCGGCGTGACGGGATCGAGCTTGCTTCAAGGCATGGCCTCAGCTCTGGAAACCCTCTGTGGGCAATCATATGGAGCGAAGCAGTACCACATGCTGGGAATTCACATGCAACGCGCGATAATTGTACTGTGGCTGGTGAGCGTGCCAATCGCAGTGATGTGGTGTAACATGAACTCTTTGCTTCTATATCTGGGCCAAGACCCTGAGATCGCAGAGATGGCGGGCGAATACGCACGATACTTGGTGCCTACCCTTTTTGGACTAGCTACTCTACAGCCATTGATAAAATTTCTCCAAACACAGAGTGTGGTGCTCCTCATGGCTCTCTTGTCCAGTGCCACTTTGTCTGTACACATTCCTCTCTGCTGGGTGTTGGTTTTTAAGCTGGGGTTTGGACACCGCAGTGCCGCGATTGCCACTAGCATATCGACCTGGTTGAATGTGGTGTTCCTAGGCTTATATGTTAAGTGTTCCTAAACGTGCAAGAGTACATGGACATCATTCTCTGGGGAAGCATTTCGTGAGCTTTCAACCTTCTGTAAACTTGCCACCCCCTCTGCTATCATGATCTGCCTCCAGTACTGGTCATTTGAAGGTCTTGCCCTCCTGTCTGGGCTTCTGCCCAACCCCCAGCTGGAGGCCTCCACTCTGTCAATCTGCTTCACAAGCAACTCTCTACTCCACATGATTCCTTTCGGCATTGGCGCTTCCGCGAGCACGCGGGTAGGAAACGAGTTGGGTGCTGGGCGACCCCAAGCTGCCAAAGCCGCGGTGATAGTGTCGGTGTCGATGGGAATCACCGAGGGCTTGTTGACTGCAACGCTTATGTGCATCTGGCGGAACGAATTGGGCAAGGCATTCACGTTCGAGCAGGAGGTCGTGGACTATGCACTCCCTTACTAGCCATAATCCACTTAATGGATTCTATTCAAGGAGTGCTCTCGAGGGTAGCTCGCGGGTGCGGGTGGCAAGCAGTCGGTGCAGCCGCCAACCTGGGCGCCTACTACATCGTCGGCTTACCCACTGCTATCATTCTAGCGTTTGTATATGGCTTAAATGGGCGTGGTCTGTGGCTGGGCATGGTGGGGGGCATCGTCACTCAGTCGATTCTCCTCGTAACCTTAACAATCCTCACCAACTGGCAGCAGCAAGCTGATCAGGCCTTTCAGCGTGTGTATTCCAGTGCCGCTGCGGCACTCCCCTTGCAGGGCAACCATAGCAACTCCATGAATCTCCTGCTATGCACTCCGTTGAAGATGGTAATTCTGAGCACCGCAAGCAATAGCATCTAGCAACTCCAGCCGCGACAGTGCTCAAACTATTGCTAGAAAAAAAGTTCCATGGAAACTTATCTGCTTCGGCATGCTCTTCGTTGTGGAGCAAGGCTCAGTGTCCAGCAAATTTAGGGGTTTTCGAAGCATCACTTGTGATGTAGGTTTTGATTCCATCTTCCACTTTAAGTTTCTGTGCCGCTTGTTTTCGTAGGTTCATCAACTTCACACAGCAAGCGTTTAAGGAAGTTGAGGATTGGAGATCGATGTGTCCATTTGATCACCACAACACTTTCATTGGCAAATCAATTCTTTTGTAATTATATGTATGGTAATAGTCCTTTATTCAAAGTTTTTGATGACTTAATCCATATGTTATAAACATGACAGTAATGTGTTTTTATACAAGATTAGACCACGATTAGTGCAGTGCTACCTTTTAGGAGAATCATATCTAGCTCTAAAATTTTAATGTGGTATTACAGTTGGTGGAGCTCTTTCTCTCTTTCTCTTTATTTTTTTTGAAGTTATTTTGTACTTTACTCTGGATTAGAACAGGGGAATCTAAGTATACTTATCTTTGAATTACTAGGAAACTGGAACACAAGTCTTCATTCCATTTTTATTCTAAGAAGGCACCTGTGTTACTGCAAGATTAATGTATTAATTTATTTGTCCGAGGCTTATTATTTGGGCGTTGTGACCATGCATTAGGTCTAGCTTCACTGGAAAAAACTGTCTTGAATGCAACATAATTTTTTTTGAAAGTTTGCAGTACTTTTGGTCATGTGGCCTACTTAGATTGGCAAATATAACTATACAAAATTCGTTTTTTCCTTTTTGTTCCTATCATTGCAGAAATTATTCTAATCTGGATGAATTCTTCTTCAGTTTTTATGATGTACCAATTTCATCAACATAATTGGGTTTTGTATCTTTGCAAGTTGGTGCGATGATTTATTTTTATTTTTATTTTAAAACTTTGTTTGACATATTAAAAAGAGAATACTTTGCAATACTTTGCAATAAAAGAATACTTTGCAATACTTTGCAATAAAAGAATGTATTGCAATAAAATTCCATAGAATCTGCATAGTCTGCCAAATGTTGTTAATTTGCATATAAAATATTTAACCAATATTGAATTAAATTTTTTTTATCATGCTTCTTTTGTTTGCTTATTTTATTGTTAAGTATCACATTATATTTTAACTTAATTTCAAAATTTATAAACACACATTCGCTATCTTGAAATGTTTACCTGAAATTCATATTAGAAACTTATAAATTGTTATTGCACCTTTGTAGTTAAATAATTTATAATTACGGTTAAAAACATTTTTTTCAATGATTAAAATGTTCTGCATTTTTTTCTACAAATTAAAATCATAATAGTTTCCACAAAAAAAAACAAAAAAAACAAAAACAAAAACAAAACAACATTGATTTTATAATTTAAAAAATGTAAATAAATAAAATTTACGGGATTTGAATTTTCAGTTTGGGTGTAATCCTGAAAGGAATAAAAAAAAATTAAACTTTTACATTTAATGATTTTTATTGAATTTTATTGATTATTTCAATTCTAATAATGCAAAAAAAAAATATTATATCCATAAACACCAAGATGATTTATAAAGTAAGACTAAAAAAAATTATGCACTAAAAATGTAGAGGTCATCTTAACGCCTAATTATACTTTAAGAACTTAAGCAACATCCTCCAACTAATGCTCTTCCTCAACAATTGTCAATATTTTTAAGGTTAACAAGATTCCAAGACCACGCCCGGGGCGAATAAACAAATCATACCCGCTTCAACCCTGGATCCCGGTCGTCAATCAGGAGGCGGGTTAGATATCCGGCATGAAGGCGGGGGTCAAGGGGCTGTGACCGGGTATCGGAGCACCAGCTCCGAATGGCCCCCGTTGAAAGCCCTAAAGATTGTTCTTGCGGTTGTATTTGGAGCATTCTTCCCGTGGATTGCTGTTTGGAGGGGCGCACGAGGCGTGGGAAAACGTTGTGCAATGGCGGGGCTCATCAAAAACTTGCGGGTAACCAAGACTGGGCCTGGCTCTCGATCCTTGGAGGAAGCGCATCAGCGCGCCACAGATTTCTTCCGGGAGGCTTGCAGGGCGCTGCCATCGATAATGGAGCGGTATAATTTGTACGAAGTCATCACCCTCTCGGATTTGCGGTCTAAAATTGCATCCGAGTTTCGAAAACATCATCACAACACTAATCCCAAGGTGGATTCAATTCTCCTCCCTGAGTGCAATTTTCGTGGCTAGGAACTAGGACCTACTTTGTCCGTGTGCGCACGTGAAGTGGAGGGATGAATTTCGCGGTGGCTGTGCAGGTGATTGACATGCTAGTGTTTAAAGGACGAGAGGAGCTTCAGTACTGCATTGACCATTCCAAGCAGCGGCACCATTTGCTGACCCAGTATATCGTGGGAAGGGAAGGTTTAACCGGAGACGTGTTGAAGCTTGGAGAAGCCTTTAGGGGGGAGTCCGAGTTTTTGAAGAATTTCTACCGAGGCAACAACTGAGGAGATCAAACTTCCCTTGGTCTGGTTTCTCACGCCAATAGTTTCTTGCATGCCCTCCTGCCTCAGGATTAGAATCACAAAGAAGTTTCGTTTAGTTCAAGCCACTATGAACACGTCCAAATTTCTAATAAAAACTCTCTTACTGCCTTACCTAAAATGCCTTCGATTTTCTTAACTTTTTTAGTTCACCATGCTCTGCATGCTTTTTTGCACAAGCTTATCAACAATCCAAGTTTATACTCTGCATTTTTTTCCCAGGATATTTAGGGTTAGGCTTCTTCTGCTTTGAGCTCTCTCTCTCTCTCTCTCTCTCTCTCTCTCATGTTTTGTGGAGTTCAAGTTCGTATGCTGTTGACGTTTATAGCCTATTCCAAGTCTCAGGGATTGCCTGTCGATGCTACCTTTAACTGGACCATTGTAGCCATTACAAAATCACAGTGGGGAAAATATTGAACTGGGTGGTGGACTTGATCTGGAGTTTAGAACGAAGATCGTTGTATGGGTTTCAGCTGGTGTTGATGGCTTGGCTGTGATTTGTGATGTAGCAGTGAGTTTTAGGGTTTATATTTTTGAAGACTAAGAGGATTTATGTGGTATATTCTGTTCTGGTAATGTCTTCATCTTCAGAATTGCTTGAGAAGTAGAAGAGTAGTTTAGACTTGTTCAATGGGAGTCTTTGTAGGAGGTGGCAGATTGTTTCTTGCAGGTGGAGGACTGTTGTTGACATTGTATTTCTAGTTGAAGTAATGGCTTTTCAATGGTGGAGGCTCAACCCACTCTACTAATCAATGAACTGATTAATCTTAAAAAGAATAGGTGAAATGAATGCATCAGTCACCACGAGTTGAAACGCCTTACCAGTTAGTTCTCAATGACTATGATAAGCATAATTACAATTGGGAGAATTGTTTTTGTCAAACACATATATTCAATGCAGGTTTGATTTTAAAAAATGCAGCCTAAGACTTCCACTACTGAATTTGCTTCACAATGCTAACAAGTATTGAGATTGAGATTTGTATGCTTGTTATACTATAAAAATTAAAGCTTTTTTATTTGATGTATAAATATTATGATATTACAAAAATGTTTGTTTTAAAGATAATGTATTTTCAAATGATTATATATACAAATATTATATATATAAATAACAATGATTAAATATATAAATATTATGGATATTTTATTCAAGTAGAATAAAACTCCAAAAGTTTAAAGAATTGAAATAGAAGAGATTTTTGTTTATATCATAAGCAAGTAGTCACAATAAGACATAAGAATAAGACCAAAAGATCCAAGTTGAGAAACAAGGATTATATTGTTAAAATTGAGGATTCACTTAATCTCAACTTTTATATAAATTAGTTGCAAAGAAGCTCCTTGAGGAGTTTTTTTGATGCTTGGAGAAGAAGTAAAGCAAAGATCCTACTTTGATAACTTTTTAAAATATCTAAGCCTCCAAGAACCTTCTACAACCATTTAAGATCTTTTAGAACCTTCTAAGACTTTTCAAAACCTTCTTAGAACCTATTAGGACCTACTAGGACCTTCTCAAACCATTAAAAATCTTCTAGAACCTTCTTCTTTTGTATGTTCATGACATCACCTCTTTTTGTGAGCTTTGAGTTCCATAAGGAAGAATAGAGTTGAAGTTGATTAAAGGTGAAAGAAGTCAAAGATGTGTTGTATGATATTTGCCACATATTCAAGTTATCTTTTGTAAGTAAAAAGATTCATCAATCTGTGTAACCAACAATAGTAACCAACGTCTTTTACTATAGACCAAGCTTAAACTTTTATGTCTTTGTTGTAAAAATGTAAAGATAAATTTCACCCCTCAATCCAAATTACAAGATGGCTTCACTTAAGAGTTGCTTGTAATTAGTGGTGTGAAGTGAAGGAAACAAATAGTCAGAACAAAGAAAAAGACAAACAGATTACAAGTGAAATAAATGGTAACAAATAAGTACACAATCCAAAACTAGATCACAATTTGTTCATTATATTTTTCACCTCGTAAAAAATAAAAATAAAAAATAAAAAATAAAATTTTAAATAGATAATTTTTTTATCTTTCTAATGATATAAAAAACATATAAATCTAAGTTACTATGAATAAATTATGATGGTTTAAAGATAGAAGATAAATATTAAAAAAATTAAGTGAGAAAATTTTATCTCAAAGATAATTTGTTTAAAAGATCATGAGTTTGAATCTTACCAAGGTTCAAACTCACAAGTAGTGTATATAGATGTCATAGAGAGGCCTTGAGGCCTTAGTCTTATCCTACTACGTACATCTAAGATACCACAATCCATATCGGATTTATATACAAGGACTACATTAGCGGCTGGTCTTCCTATTTTCTACTAGTAAAACTCATTTTTTTTCATTTTTTACTTTATCATGGTGTTCAATAATATCCAATTAGCCTAAGAACCTTGTATGGCCATCAAATTTTGTTCCATTTCTTCATAATGGCTCCCAAGGTGATAAAATTCATTTTTATCAAAGTCTTCAAAATTGTTCTAAAAATTCTAAATAAATTCTAAATAAATTCTTAATAAATTTTAAATTTTTTTATAATATTTTAGAAATAATTTCAAATTTAATACTATTTTATTCTACCTTGGTGATTTTTATAATAATAAAATCAATTTAAATCAACTAAAAATCCTATCTTCTATCTAAATAATTAAAAAGACATGAGATTTATTTCTCATGCTTCTTCTACCTATTAAATAATATTTATATATTTTTAATAAGTGGTTTATGGAGATAGATGGAAAATATAGGCATTGGTCTCAATAACTAAATACTAATTCTTACAATTAAGTGAAAATACTAAATCAACTAAAATAATTACCTCCAAGACTTAATAAGACTCTATTTCTTCTCTCTTAATACTATTCTCTTTTATTTAGCATCTTCTAAATACATCTTTACTTTGTAATTCTAGTTTTGATATTCTAAATATATTCTTTTATTCTAAAATAATTAATGAGTTAATTTAATGACTTATAAAAAATATCCTTTAAAAATTATTTTAAAGCATCTTTTATGGGCAAGTTTTATTTCAATGATGATTTTTACAAAGCGATTGTTGAATATTCTTTGGCGTCTTCGTAATCTAAATAATTTTTTATTTTGAGATTGACAACGTAAAATATTTGGTTGAAATGGTCTAATTAGTATAATATTATCTTTTTGACTATCTATATTTAACTATACAAACTAAATCAAAGACATATCATAATATTAAGGTAGAATAAAATTATTTTTAGATTTATTAATTTATATATAAATAAAAATTTAAATTTAAATCTTTTAAAACTACTTCTATCCCTCCTACAAAAAAAATTACAAAGTCTAAAATATATTATATTTATATATGTTAAATAAAAATATTACTTAATATATATTACTATATTAGCTCTAGAAGGATGTCGTCAATGAAATTCTTATATCTTGTGCAGCACATTGATTAAATTTGAGGTTGGCTTCTATATGTACTAATTAATATTGTAATCATGCCAATGAATAAAATACTCTAATTATTCTTGCTTTAGCCTCAAATCAAGTATTTTTTTTACTTCAAAGTTTTCACAGCTATCCACTTCAATACAAGGCAATGGCAATTGTATTCTTCTTGATATGCTTGATTTTCTATAAGATTTTAAAAAAGTGGTGTAAAAAGTATACTGTACCTTCATAGATGTTAATAGTTCTAATTAGTAAGTAATAGAATGTCACAAATATAAGATTTATTTCAATAATTATCTAATTAGTATAGATAGATAGAAGTAGATAAAAGTAGATTAATTTAATAATATCTTATAGAGAAGCTTTTTAAAAGCTTCTTAGATGTAATTAAATTTTTATACATGTCTATAGGTGATTGATAGGTTAGAAACTTGGTTAACAAGTTAGCCACATATTCTGTATGTTAGTAGCTTGTAGAACAAGCTAAATATGTGGTATACATTATTGTACTATAATTGCTTATAATATGTAAAATCCAATCAAAATATATGATATATTCATAAATTTTAATATGTATTAGAATAATTAATAAAATAATTTAAAAGAGTTGATATAAGAAACTTTATTTTGGAATTTATTTATTTATTTTGATTATAATATTTAAATTATATAAGACCTAAATCTTTAATATAAAGCCTTAAGAGGAGATTGGGATCCAAAGATGAAAAATTAAACTACTAAGACGCTTATTTGGAAGAAAAAAAATCAGATATAGATGAATAAAGGCAAAGAATGAAGATCTTCATTTCTATTGGTTGATAGTCATATCCAATAGGCTTTAGGCAAGCTATCTGTAACAAGAATAAGGATTTTAGCAACTTCAAAGAAGGCATTTGGAAATTAAAGACTAGGATTAAAAAACTTATTTTTTGTACTATAATTTTGGTATAAAAATAAGGGAATTTGAAGTTTTTATAAGAGAGGAGTAGGCACTTGAAATTAAGATATATAAATCACACCTATTGTCATTCTTTTAAAGATATAAGAAGTTGTACAAAAGCTTTTGGAAATCGGGAGGTGTGATTAGAGAGGTGATTTCAAGACCTACATCTTATATAGAAGAATTATTATATTTAAAATTTAAAAGAAAGAGATATTAGAAATTGAAAATAATAGATTAAATTCTAAGACAGTAAGTAGACTATTTTGTTGATAGTAGCAATTTTTGCTTTATTTTAAGCTATCAAATAAATTTTTATTTAAAAACTTCTAAAAAGATAAATTATTATGTAAAAAACTATACATGAAAATTTTATAGTATTTAGATATTTAATTTATAAAATATACAAAACTTAGCATGTAAGTATCTAAAAATAAGGATTTAAAGTTATTATTAGAATTTTGATAATATCTAAAAATCAACAATGAATCAATAATTGAAATTTGTTATAGTAGTAGTTAAGAATATATCAATACTTTATGTAAAATTTAAATACTTTTGGACAGTCAAATTTGGACATATATACTATTGAAATTTAAAAAAAATCTCCTTTAAGATTAATGAAGGATTTAATATATTTTACCACATTTTTGAGATTCTAAAGTACTTGAGGCTTGTGCACTTAATATAATTGCTCTTTTTAGGGACAACTTTATATAAATTTGGAATTTTTATCTATTTCAACATTTGATATAAAAATTAGCAATAGCTAGAAACTCACTACTTTCTTAAGGCAAATTCTTTCTATCTCGACAACATATAGGAAACTTATCTTACAAATTTGACACGTTGTTATGTTGTGATTTAGCTACCATATAAAAATATTCTATATATATACATATATATTTAATATATAATTTACTACACAATTAAATAAGAGCCATATTAGTGGATTTTATTGGTTACAAGATGTGATTAGGTTGTTAATTTATGAAAAATCTATCTAAAAAGATTATTATTGAGATTTATACAACCTTAAGTTTTTTTGGTAGTGACTTTTGAAGTTAATTTTATACTGATAATAACTTTTATATATCTTAAGTCACCTTTATTAGACATTGATGATCCTTAATATCTTATTTATTTCTTTTATTTGATGTTTAGAATACATATTATGTAAATTTTATAAAAAAAAGAATTAGAAAGAAATTTTTAGTATAAAAGGAGATAATTAGGCCATCTATGTAGATGAATGGAAATGGATGATAGAAGTTTCTATTCCTATTGGCAAAAAGTCATGCCCAATGGGCTTCAAGGAGGCTGTCTAAGGATTTATTAGGAATTAGAGTTTGTTTTCAGAAGATAGTTGAATATCATAGGCTAGAATCAATAAATTTGGATTTTTGGATATGATTTTGGTATAAATTTTGTATAATTTGGACTTTTTATGAAGAAAATATAGGCACTCAAAGTTAAGGTGTCGAAATTGTATCTACTATCACTCTTTTGTATATAATTCACGTGTACACAAAGAAATAGAAGATTAGCAACTACGTTTAGAAATAATACTTTCTTGGCTATACTTTTTATGTATGACTTGATGATATTCAAGTTGGGATATAGGAGATATTAGGAGTTGAAGTCAATATTTGTAAGTTAAGGGCAATAAGTGACCCTATTTAACTAGTGGTTATGTTTTGAGCTATATCTTAGTCAATTTGATAAATTTTTAGCTCAAAATTTTTAAAAGTATATATATTTATATCACAAGATTACATAAATTTTTTTTGTGGCATTAAGATTTTGGATTTGTGAGATATAAAGAAAATAGTACTTGGGCATCTTTAAAATTTTAAGTACCTGCTAGGATTTTTAAGATATTAGACGATTGGCAGTGAATTTGTAGTTGATTCTTTTTTATAATAAAATTTTAAAAAATTATCTAAACTTTGAAGAAAAGTTTTTAAAAATTAAATATTTGGAGCAGGAGTTATTAAATTCTAAATTTTAGAAAGAAATAAATCTTTGGAGGTGAATAAGGTTGTGAAAGGTTCTGTGGCAATTGGAGTTTTTTTTGTATAAACCTAATTAAATATAAAAGTATTTATCAATAAAAATTATTTTTTATAATATCATTATATATATATATATATATATATATTTATTAAAGACAAATCACTGATTGGACTCTTGCTAATAAGTTTAAAATAAATCCTCCATAGCCAAGTACCTAGTGTATTCCCAGATAGAAGATCACACCACACAACATGTCTTACAAATTGGACACATGTTGGAGGTCCTATAGAACACTGCCACATAGCTCTTAGATAGATAGTATATGTAGAGACAAGAGTGAAGTCTTCTTCATTCTTGTCAATTCTTTTCTTGCTTCTAGTCTAGTTTAAGAGTCTTTATATTTTCTATTCTTCGGCAATAGCTATTTTAATTTCTTCATGAATATATATACTTTCTTATTTCTATTTTTTCATTTTTTTGACATAGATTTCATTGATTTATACATCTTCTTTTAATTTGTGTCGTTGATAAATTGATAAGAGCACACATACAATATCAGAGCTTTATCTTTTATTGATTAAGAATAGATTACCTCTTTTTCTTGATAAGACATAAGCATATTAGAAGTTGTGGATTATTCAATACTAAAATTGATATTATTTCTAAAAATATATATATTTAAATTTATGAATATTAAATTTTGTAGTGAGAATAGGCACTTTTTTTTCTATTGTATTATAATGGTACAGTTTGTTGAAATGAAGAATACAATGGTACAAATGCAAGAACAAATAAAAATTTATTCCTTACAATACATCAATTCAATGCACTACTATAAGAAGTAATAAAATTAACAAAAAGTGAAGATATAGAAATGATTGGAGTTGCTTCAATATCTATAATAAGTTGTATTACACCTATGATAGAATACTATTTAAGCATCAAGGAACCAAAAAATAATTTTTCTGAGAAGTTTGATAGTATAAGATTTAAATTTTGAGGATTTATCAATCAAGTACAATTAGTGATTGAACTTCAATCTCAAAGTTATCCAATTTAAAGATCACAAGTCACATTTATTCAAACACTACTTTTAGATTTTATTTTATTATGATTTTTATCTTTCTTTGAATAACATGATCTAATATTAGATAATTTGGAGGCATTTTTAATAAAGCTTTGATCTATGTATGGAGAACATGATATAATTTATGTTGCAATCAACAAGATCTGTATCTTAAGACAAGACAATCAATTAATGATATTATATACTTTTAATTTTAACAACTAGCGACCAAAATCAAGTAGGATGATGCTGCACTGATCAGCCAATTTTTGTATGGATCATAATATGAGGTAAAGAAATTGATGCTCAATTTATCTGATCCTCAAACATTAAGTCAAGTAATTGACTTTGTTGTAAAATGTGACAATTGGCTTTTTAAATTTTGATTTGAGAGCTGTACAAGAGAGCCTCAATATTATTATAATATAATGGCAATATCAACATCTTTTTAATATGTATATTCAGAAGTAGAAGACATGCAAATTGATATAATATATTTTAAATTTCTTATTAAATAAAAAAAAAATGATTGTCGTCAAAAAGGATTGTACTTATATTATAGAAAATCTAAACACATTGCTTAGCATTGTCTAAAAAAATGATGCAACCACAAATTGAAGAATATGGCTATCAAAGAAGATAATATATTGAAAAATAAATTTGTCCAGCTACAATAGAAATTGTGTAGCTAGAATCTTGTACAACTTCTAATATAAGTCATATTTTCTTCTCAAAATCCTCTTTTTATTTTATAATAGATGTGTGTTTGGAACATAAACATTTCAAAGCCTATGACTTATTGGATTTAAGAGCATTTGTGTGTTTTTTAGATGAAGAATTTGTTAACAATCATAGAATATCTTTAGTATAAAAAACTAAAGTTGTATATATAAAAGTCATAAATAATCATCTATTATCTTTTAAAGATGTATTATTAATGAAATCCTTCCCATAAATATAACAATAAATAGTCATATTAGTTATGTATTCTTTAATATAATTAAATCTCCTTTCAATTCAATCATTTTAGGTTTATCATAGTTAAAAAAATATAATCCTTGAATAGATTAGATTTTTTGTAGACTTGACTTTTTTCAAAGCATTAATAAGAATCTTGTTATCTAAATAAAAAGCTATAAGTCTAGTATAATAAAACTTATCTTTATAGATACAAAAGATTTTATAAATATAGCAAAAAAAAAATTATCATTTATTATTTATACTACATCTATTTTTGATGGTAGAAAGATTTTAAGTAGTATTCTAAGCCAGTACCAAGATTATGAAAATATTTTTGAAAAGAAGAATGCAAATATTTTTTTAGAGCATCATTCATATGATTGTTCAATTGATCTCAAAGAAGGAACTTAACCTTCATTTGGACCAATTTATAATTTATTATAAAATAAGTTGGTTGAACTTAAAAAATATATTAATAAGAACTAAGCCAAGAATTTCATACGCCATTCAAAATTTCTAGCAAGAGCTCTTATCTTGTTTGTGAAGAAAAAAAATGGATCACTATGAATGTGTATAGATTATTGAGGACTTAATAAGATTACCATCAAGAATAGATATCCTCTATCTTTGATATCTGGACTTCTTTATCAATTGAATTAAGCTAAGATCTATATAAAAATAAATCTATAAAGAGCATACAATCCGATTCACATCAAAGAAAGAAATGAATAGAAGATTATATATTGAACAAGATATGCATATTTTGAATATAATATTATGCCTTTTGGACTTACAAATGCGCCAATTGCTTTTCAATATCTCATAAATGATATTTTTTTTGACTTTTTAGATAATTTTATTGTCTATTATCTAAATGATATTTAAATCTATTCTAAGAATGTAGAAGAATATGAATTACATGTTTGTCATGTGTTATAAAAATTTAGAAATATGAGATTGTATGCCAAGATGAAAAACTATGTATTTTACACTATTCAAGTTGACTTTTTAAGATACATCATTTCAAAGATGGTTTCAAAATGGATCTTAAGAAAATCCAAATAATCATGGACTTGAAGATTTCAATTTTCTTAAGATCCATTTTGAAACCATCTTTGAAATGATGTATCTTAAAAAGTCAACTTGAATAGTAAGAGATGTATAATACTTTTTGAGATTTACCAATTACTATTGAATCTTTTTCAAGAACTTTTCTCAAGTTGTTGCTCCACTTACACACTTAACTTGTAAGGACAAACTTCAATGGAGTAAAGAAGTAAAAGTATTGTTTGAAGCTTTGAAGATAGTTTTTACTTTTACACCAATCTTATATGATGTTGAATTTTTCAAGGCATTTTTTTATAGAAACAAACACATCAAACTTTACTTTGGACATGATATTATCATAAATAGGAATAGATGATAAATTCCACCTAATAGCTTTTCATTGCAAGAAATTTTCAATAGTAGAGATCAACTACAAAATCCATGATAAAAAACTTCTTATAATTATAGATTCTTTTCAAGAATAGTATCATTATTTAGAAGGTGCTTCTAATCGAGTCACCATTGTCATGGTAGAAAGAATTTATTTCAAGAAAGCGTTGGACTTCTGGCTGCCACTAAATACTCAACCAAGATCCAAAATAAAAAAAACCTCAAAATATATTTAAAAGCCTTTTTCATAGAGCTATTACATCTAATGCATAAGTCTCATTTCACAAAACACTCAAAATATAACAAAATATTCTAAATCCTAATTCATCCATAGAAGGGGGATTTTTTCAAATTTCAATAATCTATAACTCTTAATCCAATTGTCCAAATCCATTCAAAATTTACATGAAGTACTGATGTACTCTTAACAACTAGCACAACAAATTTCAACTATTGATCCATTACCAATCTTCAGATATCATGAAAATCCTAATAGTAGCTTCAAATCCTTGTTTACAAAAATCCTTGTACTAAATTTTTCATATCTCACAAACTAAATGTCCAAATGTTATAAAAATTTGATATATAGCTTCTTATCACAAAGATTCATTTTCTAAGAAATGTTTATCTAGAAGCTCAAGATATGACAAAAACCATCACTATCAACAAAATAGTTTACTTACTGCCTTGGAATTTGTTCTATTATCTTTGACTTACAATATCTCCTTCTTTAGAACTTCAAATGTAATAATTCTTCTTTATCAAATATAGATCTTAAAACCGCCTCTTCAACCACATCCTCCAATCTTCAAAAGCTTTTATACAATTCCTCAAATCTTCAAAAGAGTGATAATATTTACTATTTATACATCTTAATTTCAAGCATCTACTTCTCCCTCATAAAAATTCCAAATCTTTTAATTTTTATGCCAAAATTGTAGTAAAAAAAATAAGCTTTGTAATCCTAGCCTTCAATTTTCAAATGCCCCTTTTGAAGTTATAAAAATCCTCCTTCTCTTTGTAGACAGCCTCCTCAAAGGCCTATTGGGCATGACTATTGACCAATAGGAATGAAGAACTTCACCCCTTGCCTTCATTCATCCATAATTTTATCTTCATCCTTTCAAATAAGCCTGTTAGTATTTTAATTTTTTTATCTTTGGACTCTAATCTTCTCTAAAGGCTTTATACTAAATGTTTAGATTCTATATAATTTAAAAGCCATAATCAAAATAAATAAAAAATCTAAAATAAAATTTCTTATATTAACTCTTTTTAATTTATTTTACTAACTATTTTAACACATACTAAAAAGTATAAATATATTATTTATTATAATTAATTTTTATATATTATAAGTAATTATAATATAATACCATGTATATAAATGACAAGAATCTTGAATATTTCATGCCAAGATGCATGTTGAATCGTCATTAGGCTTATTAGAACATATCTTTGTCAAGATTCAAGTTCATTATTATTGTCACAGACATATTTTAAGTTATCACCTTCTAGATCTATTCGTAGTCTTCTAAAACCTTCTATAGCTTTTAAGAACCTTCTAGAATCTTCTAGACCCTTCTTTAGTCTTCTAAGAATCTTTTATAATCTTCAAGAATCTTTTAGAATCTTCTAAAATCTTCTTCAACCTTCTAGAATCTTCTTTAGTCTTCTAAGAATCTTCTATAATCTTTGAGAATCCTCTAGAATCTTCTTCAACCTTCCAAAATCTCTCGTAGACTTTTTAGAATCTTCCAAAATCTTCCTCATGCTTCTAGAATTTTCTAAGATACTCTTAGAAGGTCCAATAGGACATAGGTCTTATAGTATAAATAAGAGGCAAGACCGAGGAGTACCTCAGTCTTGTCAACACAAGTCTTAGAATAATCCAAAGTGTTGTGTTGTTCTTGATATCAATCTAATCTCTTGTTCTTGATCTAATTCTTATTCTTGTCTATGCAATTCTTTGTTCTTGAAATTATTGTAGTTCTGAATCTTTTTCTTGTTTCTTTGCCAACTCGCTATCTTGCATCTCTAACAATTTGATAAGATTGCTTATATAATCATATCAGAGCTTTGTTCTCTTGATAAAGAATAGATTATCTCTCTTCAAGATACTATTATGTCCTAGAGGAGTGCAGACTATCTCCCTCTAGATTGATATGCTTACTTATTGCAGTTAATTTTTCTTCAAAAAGAGTGGATTATTCTTTTTCTAAGATATATCACTGTATTTTAGACATTGCGGATTACCTTCTTCTAAATTAACTATTTAAGAGTATTCCTTTTAGTGTAGAAAATACTACACTAATGACTTATCAATTTTTTTTTTATCAATATAGAAATAGATCAAATTAATGGAGGTGCATCTTTACAAATAGAGAATAGAATGGCAACTCTTATAGATCTTTGAGCTCTTTTGGATATTGTATGAGAAAAAATGACATTTTTTCACAATCCAAAAAAAAAATTGTAAATGAAACAAGTATCCAAAAAAACCAAGCATGAGATTCATAATTTATACTAAGAGATTATTTGATTGAAAAAAGTAGGTGGTAGATAAGTTATATACATAACTCCTCTAGAAGCTCCAAGGATTGTCATAAAAGAGCCAAAAGCTAGTATAACTGACAAATTTGATAGAATAAGATCCAACTTTCAAGGATTTGTATAACAAGTATGACTTTACTTATAACTATATCCTTTTCATTATCTAGATGGATTCATCTAAGTCGCTTTTGTAGGCACCCTTTTATCAAGAAGTACTTAATCATGGTTTGCTGCATCGTTGGAAAAGAATTTTTTCTGATCCTATACAATTTGGAGGCTTTTATGGAAAGATTTATTGCTGCATTTGGAGATAGTGATCGAGAGAGGGTGATAATAAGGAAGATTCAAAATCTACAATAAGAATTTATTGATCACAATGCCAAGAGTTGAAAGCTTAGAGGAACTCACAGCTTAAGCCATTACTTGTGACAATTGCCTATTTGAATTACCGCAAGAGAGGCAATCAATTTTCAACAATATCTATCAAGGTATGTCTATTACATCTTCAAAGATATCAGAGAAGCCATTAACATATCTTGAGCCTATACACATTGATGCAACTCAATTCAAGCTATTAACACCAAGACAAAAGACTAAATGTCGATAAAAGAATCTATGTCTATATTATGGAAGACTCTATCTTAAGACAGCAAACTGTTTAAATAAGTTTAGAAAGTTCAAGGCACAAGGTATAATAGCTGAATTAGAAAGGTTAGAAAATGAAGGTGTCCAACCATAGTAGAGACCTTGTGGTTAGACACCTTCAAATTTAAAACACCAAAAAAAGATCTCTTCCTACCTCCAAATCCAACATCTTATTTTATACTTCATATATATATATAAGAACCCCAAAATAAGAGATTTTTGCTAAGGTCCTTTTAGATACTAGAGCCTCAACATGCTTTATGAAGAAAGATTTTGCAAACAAGCACAATCTAGTATTTATAAAGAAGACCCATCCTATACCCGTTGAAGTCATTGATGGACAAAATCTTGCATCAAGAGATATTATCAAAAAAATCCAACCATTAGAATTGATATTAGGAGATTTAGTATCACAAATTATTTTCAACATCATTCGATGCCTGACAAATCCTATTGTCATTGGACTTCCTTGATTTGAGCTACATAATCTTGATATTGATTAGAGTTTGTGAAAGATTTTTTCAAGATCCATACATCAAAAGAAAAAACGAGGTGCTGCTCTATTTCTTAGAATTAAAGCATTCATGTAGGTAGCAAAGAAAAGGGCTATATTTGCATTGTATACTATTCCAATAAAAGATCCAATGGAGCAACCAAAGCAAGATATTCTTAGTCAATATCGTGACCTTGAAGATGTATTTGAAAAGAAAAAAGCAGATATATTATCAGAATACCATCCTTATGATTGTACAATTTAATTACAAGATAGAATTCAACATCTATTTAGTCCAATTTATAATCTATCATAAACAAAGCTCAAAGCCTTGCAAGAATATATTGATGAAAATCTAGCCAAGAATTTTATTAGGCATTCAAAATCACTTGCGGAAAACTCCTATCTTATTTGTGGAGAAGAAAGATGATTCTTTATGTATATATGTTGACTATTGAGGTCTGAATAAGGTAACTATAAAAAATTGCTATCCATTATCATTAATCTCAAGATTATTAGATCAATTAGAATAAGCAAAGATCTTTACCTATCCTAATTGATTTTTATTTGAGAGTCACCTACAACCTAGTCAAGATTAAAGAAGGAGATCAATAGAAGACAATATTTTGTACAAGGTATGGATATTTTGAATATAATATTATGTCTTTTAGACTTACAAATGCACTTGTAGTCTTTCAACATATGATGAATGATATCTTACAAAAATATTTAGATGACTTTGTAGTCATGTACTTAGATGATATCTTGATCTTTTCTAAGAACAAATAAGAATATGAACATCATTTACGTAAGATATTGGAGAAACTACAAGAAAGTGGATTGTATGCCAAATTAGAGAAGTGCTCTTTCCATCAACCATCAGTCAAGTTTTTGGGATATATTACTTCTAAAAATGGAATTTCTATCGATCCAAAGAAGATATAAACTATTATAGAATGGAAACAATCGTTATCAATTAGAGATGTACAATATTTTTTGGGATTTATAAATTTTTACAAAATCTTCATCAAAAATTATTTTTAGATTGTAATTCTATTAATATGACTCATAAGCAAGGACAAATTTATTTGAGATGATAAGGCTAAAGAAGCATTGAAGAAGCTAAAAAAATCTTTTATTTCAACCCCTATACTTGTCCATGCAGTTCCTATAAAACCATTCATTGTGGATATGGATGCCTTAGATTTTGCACTTAGATCTCTGCTCTCTCAAACTGAGAATGATTGTTAACTACATCTAATAGCATTCCGCTTTCAAAAATTTTCAATTGTAGAATTCAATTATAAGATCCATGACAAAGAATTATTAGCAATTGTTGATACTTTTGAAGAGTGGTGCCATTTGTTAGAGGGGCTCAATATAAGATTATAGTATATATTAATCACAAAAATTTGGAATATTTTATGAGTGCTCGAGTTTTGAATCACCGACAAGCATGATGGAGCATTTTATTATCTTGATTTGATTTTGTGATTACGTATTGTCTGGAAAAACTTCAAGAAAAATCAGATGCCCTTTCTCAATAATCATATCTTGTACTAAGAATAGAAGATATTATATTGGATAAACAAAAATTAGTCATTTTGAAGCTCTCTAATTTATAGTTGAAAATATTGACGATATCTACATATACAGATATAACTTTCAAGATAAAAATCTAAAAAGTAATGAAGAGAGATCCATTTATAGAGAACAGTCAATAATATTTAAAAAATATACATGTGGAAGAAAATAATAATTTCAAATTTGAAGATGGATTGTTATATTTTAAAGATTTCTTATATGTTCTTTCAAGCTCTACAAGACTTCAAATTCTTCAAGTACAACATGACCTACTAGTAGCTCGACATTTTGGCTTTAATAAGATCTTGGAATTAATATCAAGAGACTATTGGTGGCCTCAAATGTGGAAATTAGTGAAAGAATTTATCCAATCATATGAAATTTGTGCCCGAGCAAAGATCTCAAGACACCAACCATATGGACTTTTTCAACCCCTCCTAGTTTCTAAAGGTCCATGGCAATCGTTATCTATGGACTTCATTACAGACCTCCTAATTTTAAATAAAAAAGACTCAATATTTATAGTAGTAGACCGTTGTCGGATAGAGAGAATTTGCCTTGGAAAAATGCCGGGTTCCTAGCTGCTACTAGAACTAGCAGGGAACATAAGAAGAAGCCGTGCAAGTATCTTCTATACTTGTACAATATTAGAATATAATCCTTGTATAAGAATAGAATATAATCTTTATACAAAATAAAATATAATCCTTAGTATAATACTTATAAAATACTTATATAAAAATAGAATATAATCCTTAGTATAATACTTATATAAATATTTATATAAATATTATATATAATACTTATAAAATACTTGTATAAATACTTGATATAAATAAAAGTATATATACTTATATAATAAGTATAAACAAAGTATGTATATATTCAAGTATACTTCAAATACGACTGCATATGAAAAATACAAGTTATACAACAAGCTGAAATTAATTAAATCACTAAAAATTCATCCAAAGGTCAAATCAAGCGTGCTTATATCCTATGGAAAGCTAATAATTCATTGTAAAATATATCAAAATTTCACAAATATATGTCTTACCATTTAAAGGTTATGGCTAAATGAAATAAGCACTAAAATTTCCCAGCAAATACAAAGGCAGCAAAGCTCCTCTTCACTTCAGCCTTTATTGTGGTTGTTTCCCTTCTCCAAATTGGACATGCAATAGCTTTTTAGAAAGCTCACTCCATCATCTAACTTTTCTTAAAATATCGCATATATACTTTTCAAACTTCAGATTTTATAGCTAGTCAAATCTATTCCTCAAACCCTAGCAACAATTTGCCCTCTTGATACTTCACGGCTCATAAATCTTTCATAGAAGCTCCAAATGCATTGATTTTTGTTTTTGTGAAAAGATTATATAAGCTACTATAAGAATCTAAAATATCAAAAATTTTGAAGAGACTATCCGATTTGGGTGGTTGAACAAATTCTCTGCCCCTCTTCATCAGGTGGTAGCAGACCCTTTTCTACTCTCAAGCTCACAACATTCTCTCTCCAACTCCAAATGCTACAAGAGATAGCTTGATAGAAAGCTAGTACCATTTTCCAAACTTTCTTCAAATTTTGCTAAGAAAAAATTGAAATCAAACTTGCAGTGGCAGTTCAAAGTTTCTCCTGCCACTTTTTGATAGCAACAGACCTCATTCTACTAAATCAAGCATAACCTTTTTTTCACTATTCCAATACAAGCAAGTTAATAGGTTCTAGAATCCTTACAATTCAAAGAACACACACCTCAATTTTCATTACAAATGCTTCTATATTCTTGGAGCTATCTCTCTCCAAAGTTCATTGCTGAAAAACTGCCAAATCCTAGGTCCAGCAAGAGGAGTATTCTCCCCTTTTCTTCCACATCAATCCATGCTACGAGCACATGGGCAACCAAAATCCTATTGGATAGGCCCTATTCACCCCATATTCTTCTTTCTTATCCCATACAAGATCCATGCTACCTCAAAGTCAACAAGAAAGATAAAACAACCTTTACCTTTCTTCTAATTATAGAAGAATCTATTCTAGGATATAAATAAGGTAGGAACCAAAACAAATAGCCATACTAATTCACTAATTAAGTGGCTAAAATAAATCCTCTCCTTATAATATCTTCTAAAATAACCTCTAGCACTCACATATGTAATAATAATAAATACAAGATATATAATATTTTTACACACTGCACGTAAATATAGTATGATACCATCTTATCAAGATGGTATATTTTATCCTATGTAATAAGACTATTTCTAAAGAGAAAACATCCAAGCTTTTTATTGATAGTATTTATCAAATACATAATCTTTCAAATGATATTATTTCAAATTAAAGATCACAATTTGTATCAAATTTTTGGAAAGGACTATTTCAACTTTTAAAGGTCAAGATCAATCTCTCATCAACTTATCATCCTCAGACCGGTAGTCAAACAAAATGAATGAATCAGATCTTGGAATAATATCTTCATTGTAGTATAAATTATCAACAAGATAATTCGAGAGATCTTCTGCCTTTTATTCGGAGTTATTGAATCGAACACTCTTGAATGAAACAAACTCCATTCTTCTCAAACTATAGATACCACTTGAGAGCAGATCCATTCTAAATCGAAGATGTGGAAAGTCTCATAGCAGAAAATCAAGCTACTTATTTAAAAGCCATCCATGAAGAATTAAAATTCCAACTACAAATGACTCAAGATCGATATAAAGACTATACAGATATTCATCGCAAGAATCAACCAAAGTTCAAGGTAGGAGATTATGTCTAGCTACTCCAGCAAAATATATAAATGAATCGACCATTACAAAAATTAGACTATGAAAGACTTTGATCTTTTACAATTCTATATCAAATAAATTCAATAAGTTTTTGCCTTGAACTACCAAGTGGTATGCGCATTCATCTAGTCTTTTATGTCTTGCTTTTAAATACCTATTACAAATCAAATATTGTTGGAAGAACTTTTTCATCACCAATCCCAATTAAAGTCAATCAAGAACTAGAATACAAAGTGGATGAAATATTAGATTCACGTATAAGATATGGATGATTAGAATATTTCATCCATTAGAAGGGCTATGGAGTTAGGAAAAGAACATGAGAATCTTCAAATAACCTCAAGAACACACCTAAAAAAGTTCACAAATTTCATCAGCGATATCCTAAAAAATCTAGATTCAATTGCCATTGAAGATTTTGTAGACAACAACACCTCTTGGCTTCTAAATGATACTTTCTATCAACAATAGAAGACCAATATAAAAAAGAAAGAGCACACCAAGACCTATACTTATATTTTTTTCTAAGATAGAATAGATCTTGCTAGAAGTTTATTAGTTATCATATCAAATCTTTGCATTTCAAGGAAATTGCAAGAATAAGAGTTAGAAGATTCTTTTACCATACAAGCGGCTGAAGAACCATTGCATCTTTCAGAATCTGGTGGATTTGAAGAACATAGATAAGGCAAAGAAGGAGTATTCCAATGTTAAGTAAGGCCACGTTTGGAATCTTTGGAGATACGGCCTCATGACAAAAATCTTGATTCAAATGCCCGAGCTTTCATAATACTGGTTGAAATTGGAAGGATGACTCCAAGTGGACAAGAAATTATGTTCGGGGGATATTTTGAAGGTCACAACAAAGAGCAAATTCTTGGATGGGACATTGGTTTAATAGAAGTTATATCTGGAGGTCATCAATGCCATCTCAAGGGTCTTGTTCAATTAATAATCAACGAATATAAGACGAAATATGTTACTTTTCTACTCCAACAAATTTTAGATTTCTTATGTATATGATTTGATCATCAAATCACTTTGGCTCCTCGTGAAACTTGTCGCTAGAAGAGAAGGGGATGTCACTGACATATTTTAAATTACCACCTTTTAAATCTATCGATAATCTTCTAGAATCTTCTATAGCTTACTAAAATCTTCTAGAACCTTCTAGAACCTTCTAAAATCTTCTTTAGTCTTTTAAGAATCTTCTATAGTCTTTAAGAATCCTCTAGAATCTTCTTCAACCTTCCAAAATCTTCCGAAGATTTTTTAGAATCTTTTAGAATCTTCTTTATGCTTTTAGAAGCTTCTAAGATACTCTTAGAAGATCTAATAAGACATAGGCCTTGTAGTATAAATAAGAAGTAAGACTAAGGAATATCTCAGTCTTACCAACACAAGTCTTGGAATAATCTAAAGTGTTGCCTTGTTCTTAATATCAATCTAGTCTCTTATTCTTGATCTAATTCTTCTTCTTGTCCATGTAGTTCTTTGTTCTTGAAATTATTCTAGTTCTAAATCTTCTCCTTGTTTTTTTGGTAACTCGCTATCTTGTATTCCTGACAATTACTTATGAATCAGGAAAACAACAAGGTTTATCCAATGTCCTTTCTAGATGTTCTTCTTTTGTATCAAAAAAAGGAAATTCATCTTTTGATCAATAAAAAATGATCCTCTTGAAGCTGGAGAAATTTCATCATCAAGTAATGAAATCAACATTAATTGTTGATTCAACTTTTTTCAAGTAAGTCCAATCAAATATGTCTTTAGATCCTCTTATTTATGATATTAAGAATAATTCATCTAAGTCTCAAGATACTTCAAAGTTTGAATTTAAAAATAATCTGTTCTATTTCAAAGGATACTTATATATTCTAGAAGGTGAAGCATCAGGACGTTGTTGTAGTAGAAAGAATTTGCCTCAAGAAAGTACTGAGCTTCTAGTTGCTACTAATTACTTAAATAAGATCCAAATATAATAAAACTTCTAAATTTATATAAAATTCTCCTTCATAGGACTATTATATCCAATATATACGTCTTACTTTCACAAAACACTCAAAATATAACAAAATATTTTAAAATCCTTGTTCATTTGTAAGGAGGGAATTTTTTTTAAACTTTAATAATCTATAACTTTTAATCCAACTATTCAAATTCACTCAAAATTTATATGAAGTAGTGATATACTCTTAATAACTATCACAACAAATTTCATCTATTGATTATTTACCAATCTTTAGATATTGCCAAAATCCTAATAGTAGCTTCAAACCTTTATTTATAAATATGTGTGTACTAAATTCTTTATATTTTACAAATTAAAAGTCAAAATGCTATGAAATTTTGATATATAGCTTTTTTACATAATAATTCATCTTTTTTAAATTTTTTAGACAAAAGTTCTTTTGGAAACTCAAGATATGGCAAAAACCATCACTATTAACAAAATAGTCTATTGCCTTGGAATTCAATCTATTGTCTTTGACTTCCAATATCTCTTTCTTTAAAATTCTACATATAACAATTCTTCTATATTAAATATAGATCTTAAAATCACCTCTCTAATTATATCTTTCAATCTCTAAAAGCTCTCATATAACTCCTTGTATTCTCAAAAAAATGATAATAGGTATGATTTGTACACCTTAACTTTGAGCACCTACTCCTCCTTCAAAAAAATTCTAAATCTCTCAATTTTTATACCAAAATCGTAGTAATAAAATAAGTTTTCTAATTCTAATTTTTGATTTTTTTAAAAAAAATATCTATTGCTATCATAGATTATCAAAGAATATTATATCAGATAGAAGGATGCATTTTGTATTAAGATTTTAGAGGATCTTTTTTAAAATATTGAAGATAGACATAAAATTATCTTCAACTTTTTACCCTTAAATTGATGGAAAAATAATATATGTAAATCAAGTTTTGGAGCAATATTTAAGGTCTATTATCAATTATGATTAAGATGATTGAATAATTCTTCTATCATTAGCAAAGTTTGCTTTCAATAATTTGATACATTTTTCTATTCAATAAATTCTATTTTTTGCAAATTATAATTATCATCCTTAATTTAATACTTTTGACTTTTTAAAAATTGATAATCTTATAGCAGAAGATTTGATAAATTGATTATTAGAGTCATATACAACAATAAAGGCACAATTAAATAAAGCTCAAGAACAACAAAAGATCAATGCAAATGTCTATTGCAAGAAATAGGCTCAATTCTATACGGATAATAAGATATGATTATTTTATTGTAATATCAAGACTATTTGTTTTTATAAAAAGCTAGATTCTTGTAGGCTTGGATCATTTCTAATTTATAAATAAATCAATCCAATTGCTTATTAATTATATATATAAAAATTTATGAGGATCCATTCTATATTCCATGTGTCACTACTTAAGTCATACAAGACAATAGATATATAAGAAAGAAGACAAATGCTACTACCTCCTATAAGATAAATAACAATAAAGAATATGAAGTGAAAGAAATCTTAGATTCAAGATAGCATCAAAATCAGTTGGAATATCTTATATATTAGTACAAATATAATATTAATAAATATACATGGGAGCTATCTAGGAATCTAGCAAATGCATTAGTAAAAATCAATGTGTTTCATCAATGACATCTATTAAAACCAAAATGAAGAGTAAAAAAAAATCTTTATTATAAAACAAAGCAGGTTAAATAGAGATTTTATTCTATCTTATATCATTGTTTCTTATTCTTTTAAATTTTCTAATACTAGAGAGATGGAGAATCAACAACCAGCAAATTTAATTCAAAAGCTATCATTTATTGTCTTACTAGATAAGACATTATGACTATTACAACCTTCAAGATGATAGAATAGAGATGAAGATCCTTAAAAATGACATGTTCTATCTCAAATTGATGGAAAGATATAATGTGTTTAGTATTATGACCTTAGAAGAGATTCTCAGTATTTGTTGATACTTTTAAAGGTAAAAACTATTTTTGATGGTACTCCAAATTTTTTTTTTGAAAGAAGTTATAAAGGCCTCAACAATGTTCAAATATTAGGGTGGTCCTTCTATCCTAGTATGAGACACTATTGATAGTTGAGAGAACCTATCAACTAATTTCAAAAGAAATAAAAATCAGAGTATGTGACAAGTATAATTTGGCGTATCTTAGACTTTCTGAATATATAATCATCACTCGTCTCTAAAAAAAGGGATAATGTCATGGACATAAGATTTACTCTAATAATTATCTAACTAATATAGATAGATAGAAACAAATAAAAATAGGTTAATTTGATAATATCTTATAAAAAAACTTCCTAAAAGTTTCATAGACATGGTTTCACTTTTATACATGTTTATAGGTGATTGATAGGTTAGAAATTTAGCCAACAAGTTAGCCACGTGTCGTACATATTGATAGCTTGTGGAATAAGCTAAATATATGGCATACATTTAAGAAACTTTTCTTGCAAGTTTGACATGTATTTTATAAATTAGACACGTATTAGAGGTTCTATAGAACATTGCCACATAGCTCTTAGATATATAATATATATAGAAACAAGAATAAAGCCTTCTTTACTCTTATCAACTTCTTTCTTGCTTCTAGTCTAATTTAAGAGTCCTTATATTTTTAAGTCTTTGGCAATAGCCATTATAGCTTTTTCTTGAATATATATATATTTTCTTATTTCTATTTTTTCATTTTTTTTGACATAGATTTTATTAATTTTTGCATCTTCTTTTAATTCGTATCCTCAACATAAAATTAATTTGTTTTTGAGTAAGAAATTGTTTCAACTTCTAGTAGTCTAACTTATTAAATCATCAAATAGTTTTTATATTGCGTTAAAGCAACCATACTTTATTGCCAACTTGAAATGGAAGTTGTTCCTTCTTCTACATGTTAATTGATTCTTTATAAAGTACTTAAGCTTCTTCCTCTTAAAATTTTAAGATAGCTTAGATATCAGCTATTTAGCTTACAAAATCATATATTATTTGATTTTTAAATCTACTAATAAATAATATATCTAATTTTAGATGATAACTATAATTAGGATAAAATAGAATTTATTGAATAGATACATGAACCGTATTATTATATGCAAACTTGACTAGAAACAAGTAAGATGTCAAATTGTCTTATTGATAATTAATAATATATTTTAACTACCATTCTAATATTTGATTGACTTATTTTATTTGGCCATCAATTTATAGATAAAATACTAAAGAAAGCTTAATATCTATTTAAAGAATCTTAAATAGTGACTTCCAAAACTTGGACATAAATTACGGTCCTCAATTTGATATAATATCATCTAACAATCTATGATATTAATAGATATTATTAATAAAGAATTTGGTCATTTTCTTCTTAATAAATATTTTTTTATAAAGACCAAAATATGCCATCTTGATAAATTAATTAGTAATTACATATATGATATTAAAAGAATTCAATGGTAAGAAATATATGATGAAGTCTATAAAGATAGAAGACCACAAATGCTTTAAAATTGGTAATGGTTGAAAAAGTCAATATGGATGATGTCAAAGATTTCTTAATCTAAAACATATATTGTAAGGGATAACAAATTCTTTGACAACTTTTTATATTTGAAGCTACCAAAAATATCTAGAAATGAGTTTTAATATCTTATTGAATTCAAAATGTTTCCTAATTAGAAAGTCATAATGTATTTAGAAAATAAGAAGATACAATAGTCTTTTTTAAATATACAAATATTTTTTAAAATAGAAGAGACCATTGTTATGTGGCATGATCTTCTATCTGGAAATACATTGCATATGTGATTGTAGACAATTTATCTCCTACTTATTGGTAAGATTGTATTAAGTGCTTTGTCTTTAATAAAAAAGAAAAATAACACAAAGATGTTATCAAAGAAAAATTATATTGATAAAATCCCTCTTGTATTTAAATAGGTTTATATATAAAGTCCTTCTATGGCATATAGAAGATTCTTAACACCTTTTTTTTTTGTAAATTCACAATTAACCAATTGATGATAAATTAGATTGCCAAAAACTTTTAAAAAAAATCCATAATTTCCTTTGAAAATTCCATCTTCATATCAAAGTTTTATTATAACTTTTTATATCTATTTTTCCACTTCTATAAAATATTGGCTCCTAAAAACCCCTTTAGCTTGTATAAAAGGCTTAAATTGAAACAAAATCCTTCAATAGCTTATTCATGTGTAATGATTTATTTCTTTTTAAACTTCAAAGTTTAATAACACTTGATTTAGCTATTCAATTTCTATAATATTTTCTTCAAAATATAGATAATATTCTTAAGTCTCATCATTAAATAAATCAACTATAGATTTGCTTCCAATCATTTGATATCTTAAAAATCCTAGTAAGTGCTTAAAATCCTAATTTAGAGACACCTAAGCACTATTTTCTTCATATCTCACAAATCCAAAATCATAATGTCAAAATATTTTTGCACATAGTCTTATAACATGAATATACATACTTTTAAAAATTTTGAGCCAAAAATTTATCAAATTTCTTTAGATATAGTTCAAAATATAATCACTAGTTAAGTGGAATTATTTATTGCTCTTTGATTATAAGCATTGACTTCAACTCCCAATATCTTATTTATTCTAGCTTGGATTTCATCAAATCATATATAAAGTGTAATTAAGAATTTTTTTTTTCAACTCTAATTTTTGATCCTCTATTGCTTTTTATATATGTAAATTATGTCCAAAAGAGTGACAGTAGATACAATTTTGATACCTTAACTTTGAGTGCATATATCTCCTTCATAAAAAGTCCAAATCACACAAAATTTTCACCAAAATTATAATCAAAATTCCAAACTTATTAATTCTAGCCTTTTATAGTCAAATCCTTTCAAAAAATAAATCCTAATTCCTAATAAGCCCTCAGTCAGCCTCCTTGAAGTCTATTAGGCATGATTTTTGGCCAATAGGAATAGAGACTTCTATCATCCATCTCCATTTATCCACATAGATGGCTTGACTACTTCTTTTTATATTAAAAATTTCCTTCCAATCCTTTTTCTAATAAGATTTATATAATATGTATTCTAAACATCAAATAAAAAAAATAAACAAGATCTCAAGGATTACCAATGTCCAACAAAGGTAATTCAAAATATACAATATTTTCACATCATAGCCAAATTATAATACAATACCATCTTTAAACTTGAATTTACTTGAATTATTATAAATATTACTAGAATAATATTTAATATAAAAAATAAGAAGATTTATAATGAAGATTATATAAATTTCATCAAAAAATAAAAAAATCTATTGAAATTGATATAATAGATGCTCAAATACAAATTTTTTTGAGTTTCAAGAATGTTGTCCATTGTTGGTTGTATACTGCCTCTTTCTTTTGTAATATAAGGCATGATTATCTTAATAAAATATCAAACAATCCTTATTGCTTTCTAGATTGATATGTAATGTTGAAATCAAAATGAAATAAAAACATGCCTCAATAGGCTTGATAATGATTTAAAATATGAACCAATATAAAATATTTAAGATTTTTATAATTTATATATATAATTACTGGATGTGAAGCGCCTTCAAGCAAATGGTGCCATTCTTAAAAGAATCTACAATAGCAAGTAGTTTTTTGTCATAGATCTTATAATTATTTTTTATAATTGAGAATTTTTTGGAATAAAATATAACTAGATGTAATCTCCATTCTCTTCTAGGTTGTAATAAGATTACTTCTAATATAAAGTCTGAGGCATTGATTTTTATTAAAAATGATTTAAAAAAGTCTAGATGAATCAAAACCAAAGCTATGACAAATGTTGTCTTTAAACATTCAAAGGCTTTCTTAATTTTTTATATTTATTTGATCTTATTCTTGTCTATTAATTTTATAAATCAAGTAGCTATTTGAAAATAATTATTGATGAAGATTATATAAAAGTTTGCAAATCCAAAAAAATATTAGATGTCATATACTAATTTTGGAATTATCTAGTTGCTAATGGTCTTAATCTTCTTTAGATCCATCATTAGGGCTTCATTTGAGATAATATAGCCAAGTAATTTTACTTGGACCTTATAAAATATGTATTTTTTAATTTGACATATAATCTAATATCTTATAAGCTTTAAGAAACAAGGAAGACATGTCATTTTTACTCTTTTGAAGTCTTAGAATAAATAAAGATGTCATTTAAATAATATATAATAAAGTTAATAAGAAATTCAAAAAATATATCATTCATCAAATTTTGAAAAATGGATGGTATATTTATAAAGTCAAAAGGCATAACATTATATTCAATATGTCCATATCTTGTATAAAAATTGGTCTTCTGTTTGTTTCTATCTTTAATATATACTAGATTATAAGCTTTGCGGAAATCTATTTTGATGTAGATTTTAGCTTGATCTAATTGATCAAAAAGTCCAAATATCAATGACAAAGGATAACAATTTTTTATTGTTATTTTATTAAAATCAAAATAATTGATGTATATTTACAAAGATCTATTTTTTTTCCTTACAAAGAATATAGGTATATTAACAAGAAATTTTGAATGTCAAATAAAGTTTTTTGCTAAATTCTTATCACTATACTTCTTTAATGCTACAAGCTTGACTTATGAATAAGGTTCTAATCAAACCAACCATGATGCTTCTATAGAATACTATTGAGGTTGGAATAAAATAATAAGTTGTATTTGATTTATCAAGCTATAAAACTTTAAATAAGTTCCATCAAATTTCTTTACGAGGTTAATTTTTGATTTTTTTGCTATTGATGTTAAATTGACATTTTGAATATATATATCTTTTAATAAAATAGATCTTGGTCATAGAATTTTTAAAATGACTTATAATAGTAGTTAAGGTAGTTTTATTTTTTGTCTATTATATAAGATTATATGAAGTTTTTCATTTTACTTAGATAAGATCTTTGTCTTGATCTTTAATGGTTCAAGAATAATTATAAATGAATCTAATTTGGCTTCTTTAGAATCCACTATATTAAATTCTTCACTTCTTGCTATAAAAATAAAATAAGAAAAAATATATGTAAAAAATCAAAATAATATCAATGTCGTGTTGTAACATGACTATAAGGTAAAAGAAAAAAAAAAACTTGTACTATAGAAGAGCTTCATTCAAGACTTAGTAACAAAATTATTTTAAAAAATATAAGTAAAAAATAAAAAATTAATGAAAATATTTAGTATTAATATTATATTTTTATAAAAATAGCTTCTACTTACCATATAGGATCATAAATAAAATGAAACAAGATAGATTAGCAAAAACACCCAAAATATATTCTTATCTAGGATGCTTTTTGAGTAGCTTCTATCAAATTAATAAACTTCTTGAGTAGCTTCTGCTAATTAGAAAGCTTCTTGAAGTCCTATCAACTATGAAGCTTTTTGAATTCCTTCTACAAATTAGGAAGCTTCTTGAGCTTCTTCCACTAACTATGAAGCTTTTCAACTGACTTTCATTAATTCAATAAGCTCTAGAATGTTCTAAAAGGTTTTGTGAATTTTCAAAGTGTATATCCCTAACATCATTTTCTTCTCTAGTAACAAGTTCCAAGAAGAATTCATACTTTTAAAAGTCTTTTTATATACATAAAAAAACTAGGATACACTACACTAATAAAGTTATATATTTTATTCTTTGTTCTTGGGCAATAGATTCTATTGGTCCTTGAAAAAAATACCTATAGCCTTAAGCTAGTACTTTTATTGTTGAAACATCCCATCTAAGGATCTAATCTTCATTGTAGCCTTCAAAACATCTTCAAAATAAGATTTCAAGCTTAAAAGGATTTATCTTTTTAAGTTCAAGTAATATTATTAAAGCTCAAGTATTGGAATCGAGACTTGTATAGTTGGATCTTGCTCTTAATGGCTCCAATCAAGGTCATACTTGGTACTAAAATGTATCGTCCTTTTATTCAATTAAAGGCTATGAAAATTGTATTGGTTTTATTTGAAGCTTGGATGGTAAATAAATCTTTTGAATCTTATTCTTTCAATGCTTGAAGGTTTGATATGGTGACTGACTTGCTTCTACTACTCTATTTTATCTTAGAACATATGATTATATACTGATGAAGGCTTTAATTTAATTTTCTTCTTCTTTTGAATATTCCTTGAATCTAATCTTTAGGAAGAAATTATCATTGAACATGTTTGGATTTGTGGAAATAAAATTGATAAATTTTTTATACCTTTTGAGGTGCATTGGGGAGATTTTTGGCTAGTTCCCATATGCACTCATTAATATTATAGCCTTGCCAATGAACAAGATATTCCAATTTGCTCCACCTTCATTATTAATCAAATATCTTTTCAACCTCATATTCTTTATGGTCTTCAATTTTGATACTAGATGATGATAGTTGTATTCTTCCTAAATTATACGACTTCCTATAAGATTCTAAAAGAGAAACATGAAAAACTAGATGTACCTTTATAGAAGATGGTAATTTTAAGTGACATGTTATTAGATTAATTTACTTATGGATGAAAAATGGTCCTAACCTCTGATAGTCTAACTTATTATATGACTACTTGGTCTTGATATTCCATCAAAAAAGCCATATTTTATCTCAAATATAAAAAATATGCTATTAATTCTTGAATTTATCTATAAATGCCTTATAAATATCTTAAACTATTTGCAATTAAAGCGTCAAGGTTGTTTGATGTTGGATGGTAGTAGATCCGTGAAAAAATCTATCAAGATAGAAGATTATGACCGTCTTGGAATAAGCAAGGGTTGTAAGAGTCTATAAGGACAATATCAAGGCTATTTGGACCTTGAATAGATGTTGTAAGAGAGCACAAAGTCCTTCATTGCCTTCCACATTTGAGGCCACAAAAATCTTAAAAAATAAGTTTCAAAGTCTTATTAAATATAAAATGATTTGTAGCTAAAAAGTCATAGTAAGATTGAAGAATGTGCAGTCGTAATGGACTTTTTGGAATATACAAACATTCTTCAAAGTATATAAGATCTTCCTTAAACTTGAACTAGTTAGCATTTTTTTTAAACAATGTTTGACATCAAGGGCCAAAGCATCATTAATAGTTGCAGCATGCACCTCATTGAAGAAATTAGAATCAATAGGTGCCAATGTAATAGTGGCAAAAAGATAAAATTGCTTCAATTTTAACAAAGTTGTATATTATTGATCAAATGCTGCCTTTTTTGCTTTTAGTATAAGATATGATCTCTTTGATAAAATATCAAATAATCTTTGTTGCTTTCCAAGTTGATTAATAATAATAAAATTAAATTAATATAACAATATATTCTATTGAATTTGATGGTGATTAAGAATCGAAGCTAACATAAAATATTTGAGATTCTTGTGATCTATATATACAATCACAAGATATATTATTCTTTTGAAAAAATAATGCTATTCTTGAAAAGAATCCATAATAGCAAAAAATTTCTTATTATAGATTTTATAATTAATTTTGGTGGTAGAAAATTTTTGAAAATAAAATGCAACAGGATGGAATTTATTTTCTATATTTATTTGTGAAAGTACGGCCCATAGTGTAAAATTCAAAGCATTGGTTCCTACGTAAAATGCTTTTATAAAGTCTGAATGCACTAAGATTAGGGCTTTGATAAATGTTGTCTTGAAGTCTTGGAATACCTTCTGTGATTGAGGCCCCCATTTTAATTTGTCTTATCATGTTAATCAAGTAAAAGGAATGATAATTTGAGAGTAATTTTTGATGAAGATTTGATAGAAGTTAATAAATCTAAAAAAATATTGTATATCTCTTATAGTCTTTGGAATAGCCCATTACATAACTTCTTCCACCTTCTTAGGATCCATCATCAAACCCTTAATAAGATATGATGTATCTCAAAAATTCTATTTTTAATTAATAAAATATGTATTTTTCTAACTTGGCATACAAATCTGCGTTATTGTATTGTGATTTGGCTACCATGTAAAAATATTATATTTATATATATATATATATATATATATATATATATATATATATATATATATATATAATTTATCACACAATTAAATAAAAGCCATCTCATTGGACTTTTATTGGTTATAAGATGTGGTTAAGTTATTAATTTATAAAAAATATGTTTAAAAAGACTATTATTGAGGCTTATTTAATCTTTTTTTTATAATGACTTTTGAGGTTGATTTTGTATTAGTAATAAGTTTATATACTTTGAATCACCTTTGTTAGACATTGGTGATTCTTAAAATCTTATTTTCTTCTATTATTTGGTATTTAGAACACATATTATATAAATCTTATTACAAAAAGGATTGAAAAAGGATTGAAAAAGGGTTTTTAATACAAAAAAGAGTAGTTAGGCCATCCATGTGAATGAATGGAGATGGATGATAGAAGTCTCTATTCCTATTGGCCAAAAATCATACACAATGGGCTTCTAGGAGGTTGCCTGAGGGCTTATTAGGATTTAGGATTTGTTTTTTGAAAGAAGAATTTTGAACATAAAAGACTAAAATTAGCAAGTTTGATTTTTTAACTATGGTTTTAGTAAATTTTTTGTATGATTTGGACTTTTTATAAAGGAGATATAGGCACTCAAAATTAAGATGTAGAAATTGTATTTATCATCATTCTTTTGGATATAACTTGTGTGTACAAAAAGCAATAGAGGATTGGCTACTAGGATAAAAAAGAATATTTTTTTGGCTATACTTTTTTTACATAGTATAATAAAATCCAAGCTGGAATGAAGGAGATATTAGAAGTTGAAATCAGTACTTGTAAACTAAAGGCAATAAGTCACCCTATTTAAGTAGTGATTATGTTTTGAATTATATCTTAAATAATTTGATAAATTTTTGGCTCAAGAATATATATTTATATTATAAGATTATATACAAAAAATTTGTGGCATTAGAATTTTGGATTTGTGAGATATAAAGAAAATAGTACTCGGATGTCTCTGAATTAGGATTTTAAGCACATGGTAGGATTTTTAAGATATTGGATGATTAGAAATAAATCTACAATTGATTTTTTTTATATAAAGCTTAAGAATATTATCTAGACTTTGGAGAAAATATTATAGAAACTAAATGGTTGAATAAAGAGTTATTGAATTTTAAAGTTTGAAAAGAAGTAAATCTTTGCTAATAAATAAGCTATTGAAGGATATTATTGCAATTTGAGCCTTTTATACAATCTAAAAGGATTCTTTAAGAGCCAAGACTTTATGTACAAATCTATTTGAATATCAAAAGGATTTTATATCAATAGAATTTTCTTTTGTAATATCTTTGTATTATTTGTATTTTTTATTAAGGACAAATCACTTATTGGAGTCTTGCTAATAAGTTGTAAGAAAATTCTCTACACCCAAATATCTAATGTATTTTCAAATAGAAGATCATACCACATAATATCGTCTAACTTGGGTTCAAAAGAATCAGTCATACTAATGTCTTGACCTCCAACCATTCTAAGAGAAAGAAGAAATAAATCTATAAGAAGACTATTAGTTTAAAAGAGCATAATTTGTAACCTCTAAAATACTTTAAGACCTCCATGGAGAAGGATAGTCCACTTTCTTACAAAAGCAATAAAGCTCCAATATTGTAATGAAAAAAATATCAATTTAAAGGAGGATAATCTGCAATCTTTAAAACATTGGTATACCTTTAAGCAGAGAGGTAATCTAATAAGAAGTATTCAACTTTGATAATAAAAATGAGGTTAGTCTTGACAAACTATCAAGGACATAAGAATACAAAGCAAAAGACTTGGACTAAAATAAAGGGTTGAAAAAAAAACCAACAAGAATTTGAATTAATCAAATGAGTACATAAACAACATGAAGAAATTTGAGCTAGAACTCCAAGAAATGCATTGTTGAAACTAAAGAACTCTTCAATCACAATTCCCATATATATCCTTATCTAGAATGCTTCTTGAGCGGCTTCTATCAGATTAAAAAATTTCTCTAGCAGCTTTTATTAATTAGGAAGCTTTTCAAATAGCTTCTATTAATTAGGAAGCTTCTTGAGCTTGCTCTACCAACTGGGAAGCTTCTTGAGCTCCATCTACTAACTATGAATCTTTTTGAGCTACTTTCATCAACTAAGAAGCTTTTGAACTGACTTTTATTAACTCAGAAAACTCTAGAATGTTTTAGAAGGTTTTGTGAATCTCCAAAGTGTATATCTCTAATATTTATTTGAGTGACTTCTAATTATTGAGAAATAAAATGGATTCATATTTTTTAAAAATTTATGAATTTTATAATAGTTGTATAAATAAAAATTTATGCATTTGTGAATATAATTGTATTGAATTTTTGTTGTAAATTTTAGCTTAATTGAATAGTTAGATAAAAGATTATTGGAATTTGAATAGGCTAAAATATTAAAAATTGGATTTTAGAACTAGTGAGGATTTTTTTGATTTTAAATAATCTATTGGTTAGATTAGAATAGTTATTTTCTTAAGCTACTAATTGACTTAATTTTTGATATTTTGATAAAAATTTAAGAATATCTAAATAGTGCAATTTTTTTTTTATTAAGACTAGAAGATCAACATTATGTTTAGAAAAGAAAAATGACTGATATTCAAGCAAATCAAAAGTTTTTTTTCCAAATCTATAAGTTCAAATCTCTTCAAATTTTATATGCTTAATTTTTATTGGTAGGTAAAAAAGTATGTAAAATATGAATGAAAATCAATAATTAATTTAATAATTATTGAGGTTTTAAATCTACTATAGGATTTCTTTAGGATATTTTTAAAATTTATTTAGGATCTTATTAGGATTTTATTGAGGTTATTTAAGATTAAATTAGGATTTATTTAAGATATTTTTAGGATTTTATTAAGATTATTATGAATTTATTAAGACTTTATTAAAATTATTAGGATTTTATTAGGATTTTATTAGAATTTGATTAAAATTTGATTAAGATTTGATTAAGATTTGATTAAGATTTATAAATGATTTGATTAAAATTTAATAGGATATATTTAAGATTTATTCAAAATTTAATTAAAATTTAATAGAATATATTTAAGATTTTATTAGAATTTTTTAAAGATTTTTCAATATTTCTTTATGATTTTATAAGAATTTCTTTAAGATTTTTTATAATTATTAAAGATTTAATTAGAATTTATTTAGAATTTTATTAAAATTATTAGGTTCTTGGTTAATTATAAAATACAAGGTTACTTTCTATAGCTAAGGGCTTGAAGTTGGAACATAAAGAGTTTACCTTTAGAAAGCAAAGGATTTCTAGCTATCACTAATTTTTCAATCAAGTATTAAGATAGATAAAAATTCCAAATTTTTATAAAGTTGTCTCTAAAAAGGGCAGTTACATCAAGTACATAAGCCTCAAGTACATTAGAATCCCCAAAACATAGCAAAATTAACCTTAAGGAGAATTTTTTCCAAACTTCAATAGTACATATCTCTAAATCGGACTGTCTATAAGTAATTAGATTTTATATGAAGTATTGATATATTCTTAACAACTATTACAACAAATTTCAATTGTTAATTCATCTCTAATCTTTAGAAATCACCAAAATCCTAACAATAGCTTCAATCCCTTGTTTATAAATACCTACATATTAAATTCTTTATATTTCATTAATTAAATGTCCAAATTCCATGAAAATAGGTATATAGCTTTTTAATATAATAATTCATCTTCTTCAAAAAATTTACATAAAAATTCATCTAGAAACTCAAGATATGGTAAAAATCATTACTATTAATATAATGATTTACTTATTGCCTCAAAATTAGATCTAATATCTTCAACTTCCAATATCTCCTTCTTTTGGACTTTAAATGTAATAATTCTTCTATGCAAGATGTAGATCTTAAAATCATCTCTTCAATTACACCTCTTGATTTCAAATAGCTTCTATATAATTCCTTGTATTTTCAAAAGAATAATAGTATATTTTAAATCTATATCTTCAATTCAAATAGCTATATTTCTTGTATCTCAATTCTAAGTTTTTTAATTTTTATATATAATTTATCATTCCAAACCTAAATATTATAATTCTTACTTTGTCTTCTCAATTGCTCCGTTTGATATCATCCAAACCCTCACAAATACCACAGATAGCCTATTAAATTCTATTGGATATGAAGACCGACCAACAGAGATAAAGTCCAACTAATGGAATAAAGTCCTCCATTCCTTGCCTTTATCTTTCCATCCCTTGCCTTCATCCTTCCATCTCTTCCCTTCATTCCTTATTTTCATCTTTCCATCCTTTCTTTTCATTCTTCTATTCCTTATTTTCATCCTTCTATACTTTGCTTTCATCCCTCCAAATGAATCTCTTAACAGCTTAGATTTCAATCTTTTGGACCCCAAATCTCTTCTTCAAGCTTCAAAATAAACATCTAGGTTCTATATAATTTAAACACCATATTCAAACTACAAAAAATAAACTAAAATAAAAAAATTTATATCATCTCTTTTAAATTAATTTATAAACTATTCTAATACATACTAGAATTTATGAACATATTATATATTTTGATTGATTTTTACATATTATAAATAATTACAGTATAATATAGGTCCATTTTCAAACAAGATGATTCATTATTGTGTGGCGTGATCTTCAATTTGGAAATATATTAGGTACTTGGTATCATAAAAGAAATTTTTTTTCTTAAGAAATCACTAGGATTCTATTTGCCTATTAGGTAAAGAAAAAGAACTAAAAAAACCACAAGAAATCAGAAAGTTAGGAATAATCCAAATTATTTTTAGTGTTTCATACCTTTCAAATCCTTATAAATTTACACAAGTCTAAATCCAAGCCAATCTAGTCTATCTTTAGTGATACTCTATAATACTTTGTTTTATATTTTAAGATTTTTTAAAGATTCTTTCATTGATATCTTAAATTTTTTTAAAGATATTCTAAGATATTCTAAAGATTCTTTGATTGATATCTAAAATATTTCTAATTTATATTTTAAATTTTTTTTAAAGATTTTCTAATTCATACTTTGAGATATCTTAAAGATTCTTTAAATGATATTTTAAAATATCCTAGTATATTTTTTAAAGATTTTTTAGTATATTTCCTAATCAAACTTAGATCCTATTCTATTTTAATCATATTCACACTACAATTTGAAACTACTCTTGTATTAATTTTTTTTATATTATAATTTTTAAATTAATCTTATTTTAATCTTGTTTACACTGTAGTTTATATAGGCCTATTTCAAACCTAAATCCAAGCCCAACCTAATCAAATCCACTTCTAGCTTCAAAATATATATCTCTAAATCAAACCCAATTCAACCCAAATTTCAAATTTTTTTTAATTTGTCTTGAATTCATACAAAATCCTCACAATCATCTTCAAATTCACTTCTTAATACACACACTTAAAGATATTTTAGGAAAGTAGAGCATAAAAAGCCATGAAAAATGATCCAAAAAATATCCAAAATGGACACTATATGCCCTTACTACTTATTTCTCAAGAAACCTCCAAATTTCAAAAAAAAAGAAAAAATTAATAATTCTAATAGGATTTAAATAGGTAGCTAGTCTAATATCCAAGCAATATTTGACAATATCCTATACATATAGATACTTGCTTGATATCCACCAATATCCACCCTTGAGATATTCTAATACCTTAAAGATTTTTTAATTAATACCTTGATATTCTAAAGATTCTTTAGATGATATTTTTATTCTAAAAGATTCTTTGATTGATATCTTAGTATTTTAAAGATTCTTTAGTTGATACTTTGATATCAAAAGATTTTTTAATTGATATCTTAATATCTTAAAGATTTTTTAGTTGATATCTTAGTATTAAAAGATTCTTTGATTGATATCTTGATATCCTAAAGATTTTTTAGTTGATACCCTGGTATACTAAAGATTCTTTGGATGATACCTTGATATCAAAAGATTTTTAGTTAATACTTTAATATCTTAAAGATTCTTTAGTTGATATCTTGGTATCCTAAAGATTTTCTTAAAATTCTTTAGAATACTTTATGCTCTAATCTTATCTTGTTTTATTGCTATTCTTACTATAGTTTTAGAACTAATTCTATATTACTCTTTTTCATATTGCAATTTTGAAACTAATCCTATTTTTTTCATTTCTTTAAGACCTATTCAATTTTGATGCACTTGCCGTAAGTGCATCATGACATCCACCCCTTTTAAATCTATGCATCCTCCAACATGTGCCTTCTGAATCTTCTTCATCTTTACTTGCTTCTAATTCTTCTTCTTTTAAATCCTCTTCTCTCAATGGCTCATGACCTAATTTTTGAGCTTTTAAGTCTTGGATATTTTTAATATATATTTATCCATTTTTTTAAAAAAATAATTTAATCTATTTATCAATTATTTTAGACCTCAATGGTATTCCATCTAATTCTCTCAAAGAATATATTATATTATCAAATACCTTAGTCACCACATATGATTCAAATCATCTTCTGAAAAACTTTCTTAAGGTATTATACTGATAATCTAATATATTATCAAACTCAAGTATCCAATCACCAATCTAAATAAGATTTGGTCTTAACATGTATATTCTATCAAACCTATTCTTATTTTACAACCTTGTATCTTTCAATTTTTTAATAGCGTTCTAATAATCCTTAGGTAGCCTTTCCAATTGTCTAATTCAAATCTCTAATAACCTTTTTTTGTCAATCTTATCTTTCTAAGCCAAGAATATCCAACTAAATACACTCTCCTCAGTTGGCATCATAAGTTTTTGTCCCATCATCAATTCTATTAGTATATAGCCTATAATGAAACTATATGTGATTATGTCTGCATATAAAATAAATAGTAGCAATTTAAAGCAAAATTTAGCTTTATCTCTGCATGCCTTGATCAAAGCGTCAATAATTAGAAGATGTCCTCTCTCAATCTTTCCATTAGCCTTTAGATTATAGGTTGTAATCAGCTTTAGTTGAATTCTGTATCTTTTAAAAAATTCATGAATTCCTGTTGTATTTAATTCATCTCTGTCTGCCTTCAATCTTCTAATATTTCTATAACGACACACTATGTCTTCTATAATAAATCTATAAACTAATTTTGTAGACTTACTTCTTAAAATCCTTCTTTTTACGTGATTTGACAATCCTTTACATGCCAAAATCAAATACTTTATATCCCATATCCTAGTTGGCATAATAATTAAATCTAACATCCATTGAAAGTGTATATTAGATAGATAAGTAGAACACAAACCATCTTTGTATCTAATCTTTGACTGAAATTAATACTCTAAACAAGAATTTATGAATTCTTCCATATCTTTATACATACCTTTTCACTAATATTTTTTTTTAATCTTGGTCAAGGTAGTCCATATTCTCCTTTATCCAACTTATAATATATCATGAAATTTTCTTAAAACTTAATGCTTGGTCCTAGTATCATCAATAACCCTCAAAAAAATGCCATCCATTCTTTTGGGCTTTTTTCATAAGAATCTTTTTTTCAAAATATACCTATAAGCCTGATATGTGATGTCTTTGAAATATTTTTTAATCCAACCTTCTCCCTTTTTTAAAATACTTAAGTATAAACCAATATTCAATAATTTATTCTCATACAAATCTATATTGAAAGGTAAGATTTCATTAGCAGAGTCTTCTATTCTCATTATACGTATATAATCCATTTCAACCTTTTCATCTTTGTCAAAAGGAAGCATTTCTTCCTCATAGTGTTATGGACATTTCAAGTCACCACACTCTAGAACCTTCTATAGTCTTCTAAAATCTTTTGTAGTCTTTTAAAATCTTTTATAATTTTCTAGAATCTTTTAGAAGCTTCTAGAACCTCCTTTGGTCTTCTAAAATCTTCCATAATCTTCTAAAATCCTTTAGAATATTTTAAAATCTTCTTCAATCTTCTAGAACCTCCCATAGCCTTTTAAAATCTTCTTCAATCTTTTTGAACTTACCTTAGTCTTCTAAAATCTTTCTTAATCTTTTAGAATCTTTTAAAATATTCTTAGAAGGTTCAATAAGGACATAAGCCTTGTAGTATAAATAGAAGGCAAGACCAAGATGCACCTTAGTCTTGCCAACACAAGTCTTGGAGTAATCCAAAGTATTGCCTAGTTTTGTATTATCAATCTAGTTCTTTGTTCTTGTCAATCATATAATTCTTTATTCTTGTTAATTCAATTCTTTGTTCTTGAAATCATTTTAATTTTGTAATCTTTTTCTTGTCTTTTTGTTAACTCGCTATCGTAATCTAATTGCTTACAATATATAAAATCTAGTCAAAATATATAATATGTTCATAGATTCTAATATGTGTTAGAATGGTTAGAAAAATAAATTAAAAAGAATTTGTGTAAGAAATTTTATTGTAGATTTTTACTTAATTTGGTTATGGGGTTTAAATTAAATAAGACCTAAATATTTAGTATAAAGCCTTGAGAGGCAATTGGGATCCAAAAAAGAAGAATTAAACTACTAGAAGGCCTATTTGGAAGGATGAAGATAAAGTGAGGATGAATGAAGACAAGGGGTGAAGTTCTTCATACCTATTGGTCAATGGTCATGTCCAATAAGCTTTGAGGAGGTTGCCTACAAAGAGAATAAGGATTTCGGTGACTTTAAGGAGGCCTTTTGAAAATCAAAGACTAGAATTAGAAAGCTTGTTTTTCGGGCTACAATTTTGGTATAAAAATTGAGAGATTTGGAGTTTTTATGAAAGAGGAATAGGCACTGGAAGTTAAGATGTACAAATTGTACCTACTGTCACTCTTTTGAGGATTGGAGGAGTTGTACAAGAGCTTTTGGAGATTGAAAGGTGCGGCTAAAGAGGTGATTTCAAAATCTACATTTAATTTAGAAGAATTACTATAGTTGGAATTTTAAAAAAGGAGATATTGAAAGTCAAAGACAGCAAATCAAATTCCAAGGCAATAAGTAGGCTGTTTTGTAGATAGTGATGGAGTTTACCATATCTTGAGTTTCTAGATGAATTTTTGTCTCAAACTTTTCAAGAAGGTGTATTATTATGCTAAAAAGCTATATATCAAAGTTTTATAGAAATTGGACTTTTAGATTGTAAGATATAAAGAATTTAGTACATATGTGTTTGTAAACAAGGGTTTGAAGCTATTGCTAGGATTTTAGCAATATCTTAAGATTAATAAAGAATCAATGGTTGAAATTTGTACTGGTAGTTGTTAAGAATAAATTAGTACTTGATATAAATTTTGAATGGATTTGAATAGTTGGATTAAAAGTTATAGATTATTAAAATTCATGAAAAATTCCCTTTCTACAAAAGAATGAAGGTTTTAGAGTATTTCTTATGTTTTTAGTGGTTTGATGAAATAAGACTTATATATTGGATGTAATAGCCCTATGAAAAAATCTTTTATATAAATTTGGAGGATTTGTTATACTTGGATCTTGATTGAATAATTAGTGGCAACTAGAAGCCCAGCGCTTTCTTGAGGCAATTTCTCTCTACCACGACACCCCTATCTTATATCTATGATAGTTTGGCAAGACTAAGTAATCATATCAAAGCTTGATCTCTTAATAAAGAGTGGATTACTTTTCTTTTTAAAGATATTATTGTATTCTAGAAGAGTGCAGATTATCTCCTTTTAGATTAATATGTTTATTTATTGTAATTTGATCTTTCTTTGGAAAGAATGGATTATTCTTTTTTTAGGATATATCATTATATTTTAGAGATTGTAAATTATTCTCTTCTAAATTAATATTATTTTAAAATATTCTTTTTTAATATAAAAAATATTACATTCACAGCTTATTGATTTTTTGTTTGTTAATATGGAAGTAGATTAGGTTAATAGAGGTGCATCCTCATAAATAGAGAATAAAGTTATAATTCTTGCAGATCTTTGAGCTCTTTTGAATATTATATGAGAAGAAATGGGATTATTTTGCAATCTAAAAAAAAATCACAAATAGAGTAAGTATCTAAAGAAGCTAAGTGAAAGATTCATAGTTTACAACAAGAGATTGTTTGATTGAAGAAAGCAGGTAATAGACAAGCTATATATATAACCCCTTTAAAAGTTCCAAGGGTTATCACAAAGGAGCCAAAGACTAGTATACTTGATAAATTTGATAGAATGTAATTCAACTTTTGAGAATTTGTGCAATAAGTATGATTTTATTTATAATTATATCTTTCTTATTATCTAGATGGATTCACTCAAGTGGCTTTTATAGACATCTTTTTATCAAGAAATATTCAATTATGGTTTATTCCACTATTAGAAAAGAATTCTTTGATCTTATATAATTTGAAGGCTTTTATAAAAAGATTTATTATTATATTTAGAGATAGTGATCAAAAAAAGGTGGTAGAAAAGAAGATTCAGAACTTATGATAAGGACAATATTCAACTATAATTTATACTACAAAATTTCAACAACTTATTTGTAATCTTAATTGAAATAATAAGGCTTTTCTGATTCAATTTTGTTATGGCCTAAAAGAAGATGTGAAGAATTTATTAATCACAATGCTAAAAGTTGAAAGCTTAGAAGAACTTAGATCTTAAGCTATTACTTGTAACAATTAGCTATTTGAATTACAACAAGAAAGGCAATCAATTTTTAACAATACTTATCAAGGTATGTTTGTTATATCTTCAAGAATATTAGAGAAGCCATTAATATATCTTGAATCCATACAAATTGAAGCAATTCAATTCAAGCCATTAATGCCAATAGAAAAGACTAGACATCAGCTAGAGTATTTATGTCAATATTGTAAAAGACCTAATTATAAGGCAACAAACTATCTAAATAAGTCTAGAGAATTCAAGGTACAAGGTATAATATTTGAATTGGAGAGGTCAAAAAATGGAGACATTTAGCTACAGTAGGGACCTTGCGGTTGGACACCTTCAAATCTAAAGTAACAAAAAAAGATCTTTTCCTACCTGTCAGGGATAGAAGATAGCAAGTTAGCCAAGAACCAAGGAGAAGAATTCAAAACCAGAATAACTTCAAGAACAAAAAATTGGATAGACAAGAACAAGAATTAGATCAAGAATAAGAAATTGGATTAATATCAAGAAGAAGACAACACTCTAGATTGTTCTAAGACTTGTGTTGGCAAGATTGAGGTGCTCTTTAGTCTTGCTTCTTATTTATACTATGAGGCCTTATGTCCTATTGGACTTTCTAAGAATATCTTAAAATATTCTAAAAGCCTAATGAAGATTTTGGAAGGCTCTAAAAAATCTATGGGAGGTCTTGGAAGGTTGAAGAAGTTTTTAGAGGATCTTAAGAATAATTTAGAATATTCTAGAAGCTTGAAGAAGATTTTGGAAGATTCTAAAAAATCTACAAGAGGTCTTGGAAGGTTGAAGAAGATTCTAGAGGATTTTCAAAGACTAAAAAAGATTTTAGAAGATTCTAGATAGCTATAGAAGATTTTAGAAGACTAAAAAAGTTCTAAAAGTGGCTTAAAGTATATCCGTGATATCACCTTCTCTTCTAACAACAAGTTTTATGAGGAGCTGAAGCAATTTGATGATCAAATCACATGCGTAAAAATTCTAAAATTTGTTAGAGTAAAAAAATAATATATTTCATCTTTTTTTTGTTGGTTATCGATTCAACAGGACCCTTGAGATAGTGTCAATGACCTCTAGATATAACCTCTGTTAGGCCAATATCCCATCCAAGAATTTACTCTTTGTTGCGACCTTCAAAACATCCTCTAAATATAATTTTTGGTTCATTTAGAGTCATTCTTCCAACTTCAAGGAGTATTATTAAAGCTCGGGCATTTTAATTGAGATTTTTGTGATGAGGCCATATCTCCAAAGACTCCAAGCGTGGCCTTACTTGACATTGGGATATTCCTTCTTCATCTTATCTATGTTCTTCAAATCTAACAGATTGTGAAAGTTGCAATGATTCCCCAGCCGCTTATATGGCAGAAGAGTCTTTTGACTTTTATTTGTGCAATTCCCTTAAAACGTAAAGATTTGACATAATAACTAATAAGCTTTTAGCAAGATCTATTCTATCCTAGAAAAATACAAATGCAGTTCTTGGGATAGCTCTCTTTTTTTTAAATTGGTCTTTTGTTGTTGATAAGAAATGTCGTTTAGAAGCCAAGAGATGTTACTGTCCATGAAATCTTCAATGACCATTGAATCTAGGTTTTTTAGGATATTGTTGATGGAATTGGCAAACCTTCTTAGGTGCATTCTTAAGGTTATCTGAGGGTTCTCATGTTCTTTTACTAATTCTATAGCTCTTCTAATGGATAAAATATTCCAATCGTCCATGTCTTATATGTGAATTTAATATTTCATCCACTTTGTATTCAATCTCTTGATTGACTTCAACTAGAGTTGGTGGTGGAATAGTTCTCCTAGCAATATTTGATTTATAATAGGTTTCTAAAAGCGAGACATGAAAGACTGGATGAATGAGCATACTACTTGGTAGTTCGAGACAAAAACTTACTAAATTTACTTGGTGTAGAATTGTAAAAGGTATAAGTCTTTGATAGTCTAATTTTTGTGATGGTCAATTTGTTTGTATATTTTGTCAAAGTAAGCACACACGATCTTCTACTTTGAAATTTGGTTAATTCTTGTAATGAATGTCTGCATATTTTTTATATTAATCTTAGACTATTTGTAATTGGAATTTTAGTTCTTCATAGATGGTTTTTAAATAGATAGCTTGACTTTTTACAACAGAGCTTCCCACATCTTCAATTTGGAATGGATCTTATGAATCATCAAATTAACTCATTAGTTGTTTTAAGACAAAAGAATGCATTTAAGTACCAAAATTATAATTATTAAGTGAAGATGTATTTAGAAGATGCTAAATAAAAAAGAACAGTAATAGTGGAGAAGAAATGGAGTCTTAGTAAATCTTGGATGCAATTATCTTAGTTTGTTTAGTATTTTCTCTTAATTGTAAGAATTAATATTTAGTTATAGAGACAAATATCTATATTGGCCTTCTATCTTCATGTACCACTTATTAAATATACATAAATATTATTTAGTAGGTAGAAGAAGCATGAGAAAGAAATCTCATGTCTTTTTAGTTATTTATATAAAAAATAGGATTTTTAGTAGATTTAAATTGATTTTATTATTATAAAAAATCACCAAGGTAGAATAAAATAATCTTAAATTGGTACTATCACTTTAAAAATATTATAGGAATTTTTAGAATCTATTTAGAATTTATTTAGAATTTTTTAGGATTTTTTAGAAGAATTTTTAAGACTTTGATAAAAATGAGTTTTACCACCTTGGGAGCCATTATGAAGAAATTAAGCAATATTTGAAGGCCATTCAAGGTCTGTAGGCTAATTTGGTGTTTTTAAACACCATAGTAAAGTCAAAAATGCAAAAATATTAATTCTACTAGTAGAAAATAGAAGAACCAGCAGCTAATATAATCCTTGTAAGAAGGGAGGTGCACAAGTCCCATATGAGTTGTGGCACCTTGGATGTAGGTAGGAGGATAAGACTAAGGCCTCGTGGCCTCTCTAAGATACTCTTATACACTATTTATGAGCCTTGGTAAGGTTCAAACTCTTGATCTCTTAAGCAAGTTACCCTTGAGGTAAAAATTACTCACTTAACTTTTCAATTTTTTATCTTTTATTTTTGAACTATTATAACTTATTCATAGTAACTTAGATTTATATATATTTTACATCATTAGAAAGATAAAAGAATTATCTACTTAAAAATATATTTTTTATTTTTTATTTTTATTTTTTACTAGGTAATAACTTACGCATACAAAGAACAATCAAGGATCAGCGAGTGGGATTGGAGAGAATACTTTCACGGCTACACTTTTCACGTACAACTTGATAAAATCCAAGCTAGAATGAAGGAGATATTGGGAGTTGAAGTCAATGCTTACAAACTTAAAGGCAGTAAGTGAACTGCTTACATAATAGTTACATTTTGACCTATATCTTAGGCAATTTGATAGATTTTTGGCTCAAAATTTTCAAGAGTGTATATGTTTATGTTACAAGACTATTTAAAAAAAATTTGTGGCATTAGAATTTTGGGTTTGTGAGATATAAGGAAAATAGTGCTCGAGTATCTCTGAGCTAGGATTTTAAGCACTTGCTAGCGATTTTGAAATATCAGACGATCAAAAACGAATTTACAGTTGATTTTTCTTTATGGTGAAACTTAAGAGGATTATCTACACTTTAAACTAAATTTTATAGAAATTGAACAGTTGGATCAAGAGTTATTGGATTCTAAAATTCAATAAGAAATAAGTCCTTGCGAATGAATAAAGTTTTGAAGGATTTTTGTAGAAATTTGAATCCTTTTTGTACAAACTTACTTGAATACAAGAGGATTTATATATATAACTTCTCTTTTGTGAGATTGTTGTATTATTTGTCGTTCTTATTAAGGACAAATTACTTGTTGGATTTTGCCATCAAGTTTCAAATAAATTCTCCACAGCCAGGTACCCAGTGTATTCCTAGATAGAAGGCTACGTCATACGACAACGGAATGCTATTGGATGTAATTGACTACCATTACCAGTTTAAGAGAGTATAGATCCTAATGTAAAATCTAAGGCATCCATTTCCAGAATGAATGATTTTGTTGGATCTGTGAGGATAAGTATAGGAGCAGAAGTGAAAGATTCTTTTAGCTTCTTGAATGCTTCTTCAGCCTTATCATCCTAAATAAATTTGTTCTTGCATATGAATCACGTTAATAGAGCCGCAATCTTGGAATAATTTTTTATAGAGATTTTGTAGAAATTTGTAAATTCCAAGAAACATTGTACATCTCTGATTGATGATGGTTGTTTTCACTCCATAATAGTTTGTATTTTCTTTAGATCCATGAAAATCTCATTTTTTGAAGCGATATATCCCAAAAATTTGACTGATGGTTGGTGGAAAGAGTATTTTTTCAATTTGGCATATAATCCACTTTCTCATAGTTTCTCTAATAGCTTCTGTATATGATATTTATGCTTTTGTTCATTCTTAGAAAAGATCAAGATATTGTCCAAGTAAATGACTACAAAGTCATCTAAGTATTCTTATAAGATATCATTCATCATATGTTAAAAAATTATAGGTGCATTTGTAAGTCCAAAAGGTATAATATTGTACTCGAAATGTCTATATCTTATACAAAATATTGTCTTCCATTGATGTCTTTCTTTAATCCTGACTAAGTTATAGCCACCTCTCAAGTCAATCTTTGTAAAAATCTTTGCTTGTCCTAATTATTCCAATAATCTTGAGATTAATGGTAATGGATAGTGATTTTTTATAATTATCTTGTTCAGACCTTGATAGTCAACACATATACATAAAGAACCATTCTTCTTTTTCACAAATAATATAGGAGCTCCAACAGGTGATTTTGAATGTCGAATATAATTCTTGGTTAGATTTTCATCAATATATTCTCGTAAGGCTGTAAGCTCTGTTTGTGACAGATTATAAATTGGACCAAATGGAGGTTGAGCTCCATCTTATAATTCGATTGTACAATCATAAGGATGATATTTGGATAATATATTTGCTTTTTTTTTTTCGAATATGTCTTTTAGGTCGCAATATTGATTACGAATATCTTGCTTCAATTGCTCCATTGGATCTTTCATTGGAATAGCATACAATGTAAATGCATCTCGTTTTTTTGCTACTTGCATAAATGCTTTAGCTTTAAGGAATAGAGCAATACCTCGTTTCTTCTTTTGATGTGTGGATCTTGAAAAAATCTTCTACATATTCTAATCAATATCATAGTTATGTAGCTCAAATCAAGGGAGTCCAATGACAATAGGCTTTATTGGACATCTAATGATGTTGAAAACAATTTGTGATACTTGATATTTTAGTATTACTTCTAATGATTGGATTTCTTTGACAACATCTCCTAATGCAAGGTTTTGTCTATCAATGATTTCAATGGGTGCAGGATGGATTTTCTTTACAAATAGTAGATTGTATCTAGTTGCAAAATCTTTATCCATAAAGCATGTTGAGGCTCTAGTATCTAAAAGGACTTAAGTAAAAATTTCTTGTTTCAAGATTTTTATATATACAAGAAGTATAAAATAAGATGTTGGATCCGGAGGTCAAAAGAGACTTTTTTTGGTGCTTTAGATTTGGGGGTGTCCAACCACAAGGTCTCTACTATGGCTGGATGTCTTTGTTTTTTGACCTTTCTAATTCGGATATTATACTCTGTATCTTGAATTCTCTAAACTTATTTGGGCAATTTGCTGCCTTGTGATTGGATCTTCTACAATATAGGCATAAATTCTCTTGTTGACGTCTAATCTTTTCCATTGGTATTAATGGCTTGAATTGACTCGCATCAATCTGCATAGGATCAGGATATGTTAATGGCTTTTCTAATATTCTTGAAGATGTAACAGTCGTACCTTCATAGGTATTGCTAAAAATTGATCGCCTTTCTTATTATAGTTCAAATACGCAATTATCACAAGTAATAGCTTGAGCTATGAGTTCCTCTAAGCTTTTAATTCTTAGTATTGTGATCAATAAATTCTTTACATCATCCTTTTGGCCATAACAAAATCGATTCATAAAAGCCTTATCATTCAAATCAAGATCACAAGTAAGTTGTTGAAATTTTGCAGCATAAATCGAAGTTGAATGTTGTCCTTGTCATAGATTTTGGATCTTCCTCTCTGCCACCCTCTCTTGATCACTGTCGCTAAATGCAGCAATAAATCTTTCTATAAAAGCTTCTACATTGTATAGGATCAGAGAATTCTTTTCCAACAATGGCATTGTCGTGAAATAAATACATCCATATATAGAAACCTAACTTAACTATCTTTTCTTTAAAATTTTATTATGTTCTTTCTTTCTTCTTACCAATCTAAGTTTTTATATAGTTTGGAAAAAATTTCTCACTTTCTTTCTTTTTCTTTGGCTAAAATTTTACTTTATCTTTAATCTTAACTTTAACTTTGATTTAACCTTGAAAATTTCTTTTATTTCTTTTATCTTTTTTTCAATCTTAGGTTTTAGTAGATTCGAGATTATATTTGTAGATATAAGGAATTTTAACTTTGAGGTTGAATTTAGGATTTTACTAAGGATAAATAGAGGTTTGGATGTCAATAGTTGGCTGCCATTAATAGTGCTGACTTGGAGGATTAGATTTGGGGTTTTTATAACTTTAAACTATTAATTGTTGACTTGGACTTTAAAGACCTTGGCTGCGACTTCTTTGACGAGCTCGAAAGAGAAGAAGACAAGGTTTTTTTTGCAAATCCAAGGAAGTATTCAGAGAGAGCTTCTTCTTGGCATGAGTTTAGGTGGTAGAAATGCATGATTTAAAGCTTAGATGAGAGAGATATGCTTATTTGAACTTAGGCTACTAATATGACACCTGCTGTCACTTTTCTGGGTATATTAGGAGTTTTAAGATACTAGCAAGAAATCAAGAAGTTGCATTAGAAACTAGACTTCAAGCTATATATTTTACATCTAAGAATTGATAGAAATAATTCTTAAATGAGTGAGTTATGGCTAGTTAAAACCAGCAAACTAAACTGGGATTTTGAAGAAGTTAGATAAATAGAAGGGTTTGCTTTAAGCTAGAAATTGAGTTTCAAGATGAATTTGAAGCTCATTTTTTGTGTACATATCACTTATACTATAAAGAGTCTATGTCTAAAATCTCATATCAATTGAGACTTTGATTAGGGAGTAATGGCAAATTTTATTCTCAAGTATCTAGAGTTTTGACTTTTAAAAGTACTTAATAAGGATTTGGTGATATCTAACGATTGGCAATGAATTCATAGCTCAAAATTTATGTGACAAAGATCAAAGGTATGAGTTATGTTTTCCCAAATTTTGAGCTTATTTGAATGGCTGGATCTCAAATTATGAATTTTCAAGTTTCTCATTTCGTTTTTACTTATAAAATTACTTGCTACTATATTTGATGATATCTGGTGATTGGTAATGAATTCATGGTTGAGAATTTTTGTGACAATGACTAAAAAAGTAAATTCTATGTTTTTAAAGTTTGAATTTATTTAAATAGCTGGATTTTGATTTATAAATTCTCAAGCTTCTAGTTTGTTGATTTATTACACACATGGTTTTGTGACTATAAAAGAGAAATTTAAGAAAGTTTGTGCATATTGGATCCAACTTGATTGTAAAGAGGGACCTTGCATCTATCCAAAGCGGATTTTGCCACAACAATGGGTTATTATATTTTGAAGATCGACTATACATTCCAGAAGGACCAATTCAACTTTGTATTCTCCAATCCCGACATGACTTCTTGGTCGCAGATCACTTTGGATTCAACAAAACAATGGAGCTTACTTCTCGAGACTTTTGGTGGCTCCAAATGTAGAAGGTAATCAAGAACTTTGTGCTATCATGTGACTTATATTCAAGATCAAAGAATCCTCGACACCGCTCTTACAGGCTTTTACAACCTCCGCCAATTCCAAAGCAACCGTGGTCTTCAATATCTATGGACTTCATCACTGATTTGCCACCTTTGCAATATTTGATGCTATCTACGTGGTGGTAGATCGGTTTACAAAGATGACGTATTTTTTTCCATATAGAAAGATAATTTTTGGTGAAGAAATAGCAAGATTATTTATTGATAATATATATTGATATCATGGTTTATCAGATGACATTATTTTGGACCGAGGGCCTCAATTTATATCAAAGTTTTGGAAGTCGCTTTTTGACATATTGATGGTAGATATCAAACTCTCTTTTGCCTTCTATCTTCAAACCGATGGTCAAATAGAGCGAGTTAACTAAGTCTTGGAGCAATATCTATGATGTACAATCAACTATCAATAAGATGATTGGATTACATATCTACCATTGGCGGAATTTGCGTACAACAATTCGGTCTATGTCTCAATCCAACAAATATTTTTTTTTGTAAATTATGGATATCATCTAAAACTCGATTTGTTGGATAAATCCAAAGATGAAAATCTTGCAAAGCATCTAATAGAGATCCAAACTACCTTAAAGCTTCAATTATAGGTAGTTCAAGACTTGTACCAAGCTTCTGCAGACAAATTTTGGAAGGATTCTCTTGCTTTTCAAATTGGAGATAAGGTTTGGCTATTGCGACAAAACATCAAGACCACTTGACCTTGCAATAAGTTGGATTATAGGAGGTTGAGACCATTCTGCATTTAGAAGTAAATCAATCCGGTGGCTTATTGGCTGAAACTACCCACATCCATGAAAATACATCCAGTCTTCTCTTCTAGAAGCTTATAGCAAATCAATTTTACTAGGACGGATACAGCCACCACCACCTCCTGTTGAAATCGAAGACCACGTGGAATATGAGGTGGAACAAGTCCTTGATTCACGACGGAGATGAGAGAAGTTGAAATATTTAATTTAATAGTGTGGCTATGATGTAAACAAGCAAACTTGAGAGCCAACAGAATATGTAACAAATATGCCGCAAAAGATATAGAAATTTTATCAATAATATTTTGATAAATCAAAAATCGGCCACTAATAAAATATGAAGATGAAACCTTCTCTAAAAGAATGTATAAACAAGATCCAGGTCTTATCAAAATATAACTTGTTGCATTTTGCTTTCTTGTAATTTCAAGATAAATAAACTCAGAGTGTATTTAGATATGGCTAGTGGGAATGAGGATATTGCACTAGTGATGCTATCTCAACTGAGTAGCTCATGGCGTCGACCTTGAGATGAAGAATTAGAAGAACTAAGAAGACGTCAAAGAATACCAAGTAGCAAGTCACTGGTGATTGTCTTTGAAGTTGAATCAGGTCATGAAGATAGTCGCGAAACAATATTTTCAGGCCACTTCTACAATGAAGACACAAAAATTCAAGCATGGTCTCAAGTAGAAGGTATTGGTCATTACCAATGACTACAAAGATCCATGAATCATCTATCTCGTGAATGACAATTGGAATATATTGCAAAGACTATACGCCAAATCTTTGATTTTCTATGTTTGTGAGCATACATCTCAAATGGCTTCTCGAAGACCTCAAAGCTAAAAGAAGAGGTGATGTCAAGGACATTCTTGTCAAAATCTTTTAAAACATTCTAAAAGGTTCTTAGAATTCTCTAGAATCTTTCAAAATCTTCTAGCATCTTTCAAGTAGATAAAAGTTGCTCAAGAAGCTTTTTAGTTGGTAGAAGTTACTTGAGAAGCTTGTTACTTGGTAGAAGTTGCTTGAGAAGCTCCCTAGTTGGAGGAAGTTGCTTGAGAAGCTTCCTAGGTAGGAGTATATATTAGAATCGAGGCTGAAGAATTCTTCAGTCTTGACAACACATCTCTTTGAAATCTGGCTCACCTCTCTGGTATTGTTCTTGTATTCATTTGATTAATCTAATTCTTGCCAATTTTTTAATATATCTTAAAAAAGTCATAATCCACTCTTTTTGAAGGAAAATCAACTATAATAAGCAAGCATATCAGCCTAGAGGGGGGTAGTCCGCACTCCTCTGGAATACAATAGTATCTTAAAGAAGGGTAATTTACTCTCTATCAAGAGATCTAAGCTCTAATATGATTATATAATGCAATTTTGCCAAATTGTCAAAGATGCAAGATAGCAGATTAGCCAAGAATCAAGAAGAAGAATTCAAAACCAAAATAACTTCAAGAACAAAGAATTGGATGGACAAGAACAAGAATTAGATGAAGAATAAGAAACTAGATTAATATCAAGAACAAGGCAATACTCTAAATTACTCCAAGACTTGTGTTGGCAAGACTGAAGTGCTCCTCAATCTTGCCTCTTATTTATATTATGAGGCCTTATGTCCTATTAGACCTTCTAAGAGTATCTTAGAATATTCTAAAAGCTTGAGGAAGATTTTGGAAGACTTTAAAAAATCTATAGGAGGTCTTGGAAGGCTGAAGAAGATTCTAGAAGATCCTAAAAATATCTTAGAATATTCTAGAAGCTTGAAGAAGATTTTGGAAGATTCTAAAAAGTCTACAAGAGGTCCTAGAAGGTTGAAGAAGATTCTAGAAGATTTTCAAAGACTAAAGAAGATTTTAAAAAATTCTAAAAGATTCTAAAAGATTCTAAAAAGCTATAGAAGGTTTTAAAAGACTACAAAAAGTTCTAATAGTAGCTTAAAGTATATCTGTGATATTACCTTTGAATCCAACGCCTTGTTTTACACTTCTTATACATATAAGAACCTTAAGACAAGAGATTTTTGCTAAAGTCCTTTTAGATACTCAAGCCTTAATATGTTTTATGGATAGAGATTTTGCAACCAAGTACAACTTAATACTTATAAAGAAAATCCATCCTATACCTATTGAAATCATTGATGGACAAAACCTTATATCAGGGGATGTTATTGAAGAAATCCAACCATCGGAAGTGGTACTAGAAGATCAAGTATCATGCATTGTCTTCAACATCATTTGATATCCAGCATATCTTATTATCATTAGACTCCTTTGGTTTGAGTTGTATAATCTTGATTTTAATTGGAATTTAGAAAAGATTTTTTCAAGATCTAAATATCAAAAGAAAAAACAAGATATGACTTCATTTCTTAGAACTAAAGTATTTATATAAGTAGCAAAGAAAAGAGCTATATTTGTATTATATACTATCTCAATAAAAGATTCAATAGAGTAACTGAAACAAGATATTTCTAGTCAATACCATAACATTAAAGACATATTTGAAAAGAAAAAAGTAGATATATTACTAGAACACCATCCTTATGATTGTACAATTAAATTACAAGATGGGACTCAACCTCTATTTATCTAATTTATAATCTCTCACAAATAAAACTTATAGCCTTACAAGAATATATTGATGAAAATCTAACCAAGAATTTCATTAAACATTCAAAATCACCTACGAGAGCTCCTATCTTGTTTATGAAGAAGAAAGATGATTCTTAATGTATGTATGTGGACTATTGAGCTCTAAACAAGATAATTATAAAAAATCGCTACCTATTACTATTAATCTCAAGATTATTGGAATAATTAGGACAAATAAAGATTTTTATAAAGATTAATTTGAGAAGCACCTACAACCTAGTAAGGATCAAAAAAAGAGATTAATGGAAAATAGCATTTTGTACAAGATACAGACATTTTGAATATAATATTATGTCTTTTGGACTTACAGATGTATTTGCAATCTTTCAACATATGATAAATGATACCTTGTGGGAATACTTAGATGACTTTATAATCATCTATTTGGATAATATCTTGATCTTTTTTAAGAACAAATAAGAACATGAACATCATGTATGTATGATATTGGAAAAACTATGAGAAAGTGGATTGTATACCAAATTAGAGAAGTGCTCTTTCCATCAACCATTAATTAAGTTTTTGGAATATATTGCCTCTAAAAATGGAATTTTTATAGATCCAAAGAAAATACAAACTGTTATAGAATAGAAATAACCATTATTAGTCAAAGATATATAATATTTTTTGGAATTTGTAAATTTTTACAAAATCTTCATCAAAGATTATTCTAAGATTACAGTCTCATTAATATGACTTACAAGCAAAGAGAAATTTATTTGAAATAAAAAGGTTAAAAAATCCTTTATTTCAACCTCTATACTTGTTTATGCAGATCCAACAAATCCATTCATTTTGAAAACACATGCCTTAGATTTTGTACTTGGATCTATATTCTTTCAAACTAGTGATGATGGTCAACTACATCCAATAGCATTCTGCTCTCAAAAATTTTCAGCTATAGAGATCAATTATAAAATCCACGACAAAGAAATATTGGCAATTGTTGATGCTTTTGAAAAGTGGCACTATTTGCTAGAAAGGGCTCAATACAAGATCATAGTATATATTGCTCCCAAGGTAGTAAAACTCATTTTTATCAAAGTATTGAAAATTGTTCTAAAAATTCCTAAAAAATTCTAAATAAATTATAAATAAAATTTAAAAATCATTATAATATTTTTTAAATGATAATTTTAATTTAATACTATTTTATTCTAATCTAAAAGAATTAAAGTAAATTTTTTTAATAAAATATAAGAAAGAAGAGAAAAAAAATTAAATCTAAATTAAGATTTAATAATTAGAAAAAAAAAAATCAAAGCTAAAAAATAAAAAATAAAAAGATAATATTTTTAGATTCTTCTTTAATATGAGAAGATTTTAATATCAACCTTCTGAGGCTTATATATCCATTGGATATCAAAGTCAGTCTTTCCTTGTATTTATATTAACTCATTGGGATAGTTCATTTTTCCAACCAAATTCAAATCCAAGATGCTTCAATAATAACCTCTCTTATAACCAACACTTCAACTCTCTTTTGATATTTATCAGATACAAAATTATAAATTTTATTATTTTATTTTTTTTATTTTTTTTTATTTTTTGCCTTAAATAAATATGAATGTAAGAATAAGAATATAAGGTATTTTCTTTTGATGTATGATACAAATTGCACTCTATATTTTTTACATCTATTCTCAAAAGTTTTAGTAGAGAAATCTTCTTTGTTTAGTATTTGCAACCAAACTAAATTATTTGAAAAGATTTTTTTAATTGCATAAGAGTCCAACCATAAGACATCAAATTTTTTAAGAAAATCTAATCTCCTAGCATCTTGTAAATGAATCAACATGCTAGCTCTAAGAATTTTGATCTTATGTCAATTGTCAAAGGTAATTTTTCTTCTTCTTTATATGGCCTCTATGTGTTGAATATTCCATCTTTTAGTCTCATCTAGACCTTCTAAATGTTCCAATCTATCTATCAAAGATTATTTAGTTGACATTTGTAAGCAAGATCTCACCACCTTCATTGTATTTATAATCCAATAGATCAATCTTTTCCACACAAGAAAATACTAATATGTTTTTTTTTTATTCTTTAAGTTGCTCATTCAATGCTTCAATCTCCATACTCTACTCTGAACTCCTCTACCACAAACTTTTCCTCTGTTATTTTTAATTTTTAATTTTTAATATTTTTTTCAGTTTTAGATACTCTCTTTCTAATTAGATATTCTCTGCTAGTCTTTATTATAAATATCTATCCACATTCATGACTATTTTCTACGTTTATAAACATTCTTATACTTTGTTGTTGCAATTGCATTTGCTAGAGATCTCGAAGATGATATATTAAGAACTATACCAACTAGGCTAGATGCATCTATTTTTTCATTGTTTTTATCCTTGCTTCCTTGCTGGATCATGCCTTTTAGCTTGAAAACCTTGTCTAAGTGGTTCTCTAATTTTTTAGTCAATTCTTCAATAAATTAGACTTAAAATAATATTTCTATAATTTCCAAACTACTTTTTTAGTTTTTTCAGAGGCAATATTTGTAGCTTACACCCGCCTTAAGCCATTTTAATAATCTGCATCAATCAATTGCTAATAAATATGCTCTTGAATTCCACTCCTTTACGGAATTGACATCCCATGCCGCACCTCCGAACTCCAAGAAGACTACCTCCATCTGCTTGGTTAGCATTCATAATCAATCCCATCCACTAGCTTACATTGCTATCCAATGGCATCTATCAAATCTCAATAAAGATCCCGTGCAATCCAAACTTTGGTGCCAAGATTCACCAAGCACCCATCCATTTTGTTTCAACGTACATGACCTACGTCACCATCCAATTTTGCAGCTAACCTAAACAGGTTCCTCTTCCCTTTTAATCCAATAGAGCCAATATATATATTAAGACACAGAGAGATGTAAATAAAAATACAAATACATCAAATTATATCAAACCCACAATCTAGAAGCTTCTCCAATCTACTTCCGACAATGGAAGTAGCCTTCGATCTCCACTTAAAACCTATCCACTCTCTCATTTCTTCAACACCATGTCTTTGATCCGCTGTAATATAGAGTGCCAAACCATGGAGATCTTCCACCCAAAGCTTGACAAATCTGAAAAAACAATAGTCATCCCTACCAGTACCATATCCTATCCTATAAGTTGTCACCTTTCAAAATTATACTTACATAAAAATAATTCCAAAGCTACCTCAAGTATTGATTCGACCAACCTACCTCGCTTCTCTCATATTGCTTGTAGGCTCAATATTTCTTGCCAACTATAGACTTTATATTGTACTCAATCCCTAATGACGTCACGATCAACGATTGTCAAGATCCATTCTTAGGATCTATTGTCTATAAATATTTCTTTATCTATTTTTTAAAAAAATATTTATCTTTTCTTTAAATTTTTTCTTCAAAATGTTTCTTATTTGGTTTCAATTACCTCTTTTTTTTCATTGTAATCTTTGGCTTTAAAATACTTATTTTATATTTTATTCACTTGTTATAAGCTTTAAAATAAATTTAACAAACCTTCCTATTTGTTTGCACTATTATAATTTATTGTGCTTTGGCCAATTATAATTTACTAGGACTGAAGAAACAATCAACACCTTGTCACATTTGTTTATTTTTCTTATACATAGTAAGACTTCTACAGGTCTTTACATACTCACAAATATTGTAGATTCACAAATAAATTTTATTTCTTCTAAAAAACTAAAATATATATATTTTCCAAAATAAATATCAAAAATAGTTTCAAATTAAAACTAGTAATTTCTTGCATTTAAAGTTCTAAAATTTTCTTCTTTTTTATTTTGGTTCTTATTATCTTCTATTTATTTGTCTCATCACACTAAACTCTAATAAGTCACATTGCCTTCTATCCTTGTGATTTCAAATTCTATCTCTTTTCACATTTTTATTGTAACTATTTTCATATCATAGAAAAATAACATATCAAATACACACACACACACACACACACATATATATACATATCTTCACTTTCTATTGTAGAAAACTATTCAATATTCTTTCTATTCTCTATTATCAATGACAAAAAATTCTCTTTTATTATTGTACTTTACAACTTTCTTTCCAATGTTCTTTGTCAATGTCCATCTTTCAATGTTTTTATTTCTTTTTTTTTTCTAGCCATATATTATTTTTTTAATCTAGTCCTATTTTTTGCTTTGTCATCCTTTTCATTCTCCTTTATTTGCTTTAGCTTCTCTTTTGGCTTTGTCTTCAATATTGCTATCTTGATTTAGGTAGAAAAAAAAAATCTCTATGGTTTCTTTCAACTTTGTCTTTGACTTTATTGCCTTGATTTGATTAAAAAAATCCTTCTAGCTTTTTTTGACCTCTTCTTGACTTTGTTGCCTTCAACCTTGTTGACTTTGTTTTAACTAGAAAAAAAAATCTTCTAATATCCTTCAACTTCTCTTCAAACTTTGAATTGACTTTGCTACCTTAATTCAATCAAGAAAAAAATATCCTCTAGTATGTCTAACTTCTCTTTAAAATTGCTACGTCAATTTGACTAGGAAAAATAATAATAATAATAATAATAATCAATTTCCTTCACTACATTCATTTCCAAAACCACTTTGCTAAACAGAACATATTTTTTATTAAGCCACAGGGTGACAATTGTGCACAAAAAAATTACAATCTATTGATGTTTTTTTCTGGCATTGATAATGGATGCAAGAAAAACATGGGATGCACTAGTGTCATGTTTTGGTTTGGCTACCATGTGAAAAAATTGTACATACATATTTAATATATAATTTATTATACAATTAAGTGAAAGCCATATCAATAAATTTTATTGGTTACAAGATGTAGTTAGATTGTTAGTTTAAAAAGAATCCATTAAAAGGGCTATTATTGAGATTTATATAATTTTTTTAAATTTTTTTGACAATAATTTTAATATTGATTTTATATTGATAATAACTTTTATATATCTTGAGTCACCTTTGTTAAACATTGGTGATCCTTGAGATCTTATTTATTTCTTTTATTTGATATTTAAACACATATTATATAAATCTTATTAGAAAAAAGATTGGAAAGGGGTTTTTAGTGTGAAAAGGAATAATTAGGTCATCTATGTAAATGAATGGAGATAGATGACAAAAGTCTCTATTCCTATTGGCCAAAAATCATGCCCAATAGACTTCAAGGAGGTTGCCCTAGAACTTATTAGGAATTAGGATTTCTTTTTTGATAGGATTCAAACATCAAAGGCTAGGATCAATAAGTTTGGATTTTTGGCTATGGTTTTGGTATAAAATTTGTATAATTTAGACTTTTTACAAAGTAGATATAGGTGCTCAAAGTTAAGATATTGAAATTGTATCTATTATCACTCTTTTGAGCATAACTTGTACATACAAAAAATAATAGAAGATCAATGATTAGAATTGAAAAGAGCACTTTCTTAGCTATGTTTTTTATATATAATTTGATAAAATCTAATCAAGGATGAAAGAGATATTAGGAATTGAAATTAGTGCTTGTAATCAAAGGGTAGAAAGTGACCTTGTTTAACTAGTGGTTATATTTTGAGTTATATTTTAAGCAATTTGATAAGCTTTTGGCTCAAAATTTTTATAAGTGTATATATTTATATTATAAGACTATATGCAAAGATTTTGTGGCATTAAGATTTTGGATTTGTAAGATATGAAGAAAATAGTACTTAGGTGTCTCTAAACTAGGATTTTAAGCACCTACTAGGGTTTTTAAAATATTAGACGATTTAAAGCAAATCAATAATTGATTCTTTTTTGTAGTATAGCTTAAGAATATTATCTACACTTTGGAAAAAATTTTATAGAAATTAAATAGTTGGATCAAGAGTTATTAAACTCTAAAATATAAGAAGAAATAAATCTTTGTTGGTGAATAAGCTATTGAAGGTTTTTGTTACAAATTTGAGCTTTTTATACAAACCTACTTAAATATAAGAGGTTTTACCAATATAATTTCTATTTTGTAATATCTTTATATTATTTGTCCTTTTTTTAGAGATAAATTACTTATTAAAATTTTACCAATAAGTTGTAAAAAATTCTCTACAGCCAAGTATCTAATGTATTCCCAAATAGAAGAGATTACACCTCACAACACTGACAATCAATTATAAGTAATAAACAAGCTAAAGAAGGAGATAAATTTTTTAAAAAAAAAACATAGTATAAGAAATAAAATAAATAAATAAATAAATATAGTTAAGAATTTATTAATAAAATAATTTAGTAAAAAAAATAAAAAAAATAAAAAAATAAAAGAATTAGATAAAAAATTCTAATTAATTTAAATCTTTAGGAAAAAAAGATACAACCTTGTTACACAAATAGGAGCTATTTACATAATATCAAAGCCAAATGATTACATTCAAGTTATGAGGTATTGATGTTTTTAAAATGAAGGTGTTGGAAAAACCATGTTAATGTGTTGATGTTTGGCTACCATATAAAAATAATGTACATATATATTTAATATATAATTTACTATATAATTAAATAAGAGTTTTATCAATGGATTTTAATTGGCTATAAAATGTGATTAGATTTTTATTTTGGAAGGAGTTTGTTTAAAAGAGTTATTATTGAAGTTTATACAACTTCATTTTTTTTTTTAAAATAACTTTTGAGGTTGATTTAATATTGATGATAACTTTTATATATTTTAAATCATCTTTGTTCAACATTGGTGATTCTTGAAATCTTGTTTTATTTCTTTTATTTGAAATTTAAGACACATAATATATAAATCTTATTTTAAAAAAAGAATCAAAAAAGAAATTTAATATCAAAAAGAATAATTAGGCCATTTATGTGGATGAATAGAGATGGATGATAGAAATTTCTATTCCTATTGGCTAAAAATCTTATCCAATAGATTTCAAGGAAACTATTTGAAGCCTTATTAGGAATTAGGATTATTTTTTTATAGGAATTTAAATATTTATGGTTAAGATTAGTAAGATTAGATTTTCACATATGATTTTGATAAAAAAATTTAGTAATTTAGAATTTTTATAAAGAAGATATAGATGCTCAAAGTCAAGTTATTAATTTTTTATCTACTATTACCTTTTAGAGCATAATGTATGGATAAAAAAGCAATAAAGGATTAGTGATTGAGATTGGAAAGAACACTTTTTTGGCTATATTTAATATATATGGCTTAATAAATCATAATTTGGAATGAAGGAGATATTGAGAATTAAAATTAGTGCTTGTAATCTAAGGGCAGCAAGTAACCTACTTAATTAGTGATTGTGCTTTGAGCTATATCTTAAGCAATTTGACAATTTTTTAGCTTAAACTTTTTAGAAGTGTGTATTTTTATATTATAAAGTTACATACAAATTTTGATAGCATTTAGATTTTGGATTTTTGAGATATGAAAAAAATAGTACTTAGATGTCTATAAACTAGGATTTTACGTACCTACTAGGGTTTTGAGATATTAGATGATCAAAAGCAAATCTACAATTGATTTTTTTTATAGTAAAGCTTAAGAATATAGACTAAACTTTTAAAAAATTTAACAAAAACTAAACAATTGGATCAAGAATATTAGATCCTAAAGTTCAAGAAGAAAATAAATCTTTTGTAGGTGAATAAGATGTTGAAGGATTTTTGTTACAATTTGAGCATTTTGTGCAAATTAAAGGAATATTTTTAAAAGCCAAGACTTTACAAAGATATAAAAAATGGATATATGGAACTATAATAAATTTTTGATATAAAAATAAGTTTTTGAAAGGAGATTATGGATTTTCTTTGAAATTATTAAAATTTTAACTGACAAGTAATTGATTAGTTATGATTTGGCATACAAGAGGGTATTAAGGAATTTCTAGATGCCATAAAAAATCTTATACACAAACCTACTTAAATATAAAATGTTCTTATTAATACTATATATATATATATATATATATATATATATAATATTGTTGTGTTTATTTGCCTTCATTATTAAAAAAAAATCACTTATTGGAGTCTAGCCAATGAATTAGAGATAAACTTTTTATAATTAAATACCTAATACATTTCCAAATTTAAAATGTTCTACAATTTTATTTATTTGCATTAGATTCTTACTTATATTTTTATCTTTTTCTTCATCTTTAACCTTGATTCCACTTTTGGATTTGCAATAAAATAGTTTTTGGATTTGCAGAAAATAAATAGAATCTAAATGACTCTGTATTAATAGTGTTGATTCAGTTACAGCATTTTCCTAGCATAATAAAAAGTATTTTTTTGTGAAATCATGACGACCCTTGGCGGCGGCTTCATGGAGGAGCTCGGGTCGAGGGGCTATACATGGGGGAATCTCGAGGATGGGGTTTTGATGGTGGGATTTTCCAAGGATGCTTAATGAGAGGTGCAGTGGGAGCCGAGCCGGATGATAGCGGGATGGCAAGCAACGGAATTGGTAATGGAAGAAAGAACGCGCTGGATGAAGGAAGGAAACGGGGGAGATCAAGAAGCGGGAGGAGGCCCTTTTTTCTTTTAGGGGTTTTTTTTGTTGTTGAGTTTATGAGAAGTATTCACGAAGGTTGTGGTTGTTGCGTTTTTTGGATTAATCAGAGCAAGAGGGTTTTTTTGTTGCGTTTTGGGAAGTGTTTAGGAAGGTATTGAGTAGTCACGATGTGGGGAGAGGATTTTTGCACATTGGGAATCAAAGCTTCAAGCGATATGGACGATAGAAATGGCGCGTCCCACGAACCATTGTTGCAATCGAAAATTGAAGAATGTATCCAACAGGAGCACACGATTACCTTGGCGAATGGTGTCACGAGATCCGTGAGCAGACGTGATGACACCATCTCTTGCACGCCGGAATGGATATTGAAGGAGTTGCGAAATCAAATATATATTGCGGGGCCTATGGTTTCTGTGGCCCTTCTCCAGTACTTGTTGATGGTGGTTTCGCTCATGTTCATCGGTCACTTGGGGGAGTTGCAGTTAGCAAGCGCAGCGATTGCAAGTTCGTTCGCTGGCGTGTCCGGTACAAGCTTACTTCAAGGCTTGGCTTGTGCTCTCGAAACCCTTTGTGGACAAGCATACGGATCGAAACAAAATCACATGCTAGGTATTTATATGCAGCGCGCGATGCTCGTATTGTTCGTGGTAAGCTTGCCAATTGCAATTGTTTGGTGGAATACGGGCTCTATCCTCGTAGTTCTAGGCCAAGACCCCGAGATCTCGGCGGGAGCGGGTGTATACGCAAGATTCTTGCTACCATTCTTGTTTGGAATTGTAGTTCTTCAGCCATTGGTGAAGTTTCTCCAAACACAGAGTGAGGTGCTAGCCATGGCACTGTTTTCCGCAGCCACGTTAATCCTACACGTTCCTCTTTGTTGGGTGCTGATTTATAAGCTTGGATTGGGGTATCGCGGTGCGGCGCTCGCGAGTGGCATGTCTTGCTGGCTGAATGCGCTGTTGCTGGCATCCTACGTGAAGTTTTCTCCACGTTTTAGGAGAACATGGACATCGTTCTCGAGGGAAGCATTCAATGAGCTTCCGGCCTTTTTCAAACTAGCGGTTCCCTCTGCTCTGATGATATGCCTCGAGTATTGGTCCTTCCAAGGCCTTGTCCTTATGTCTGGGCTTCTCCCGAATCCAAAACTGGAGACTGCTACTCTTTCACTTTGTCTTACAGGTACCGCTTTGCTATACATGATTCCTTTCGGCATTGGTGCTGCCGCGAGCACTCGGGTCAGCAATGAGTTGGGTGCTGATCGACCCCAGGCTGCTAAAGGCTCGGTTATAATAGCGGTACTCCTTGGAGTCACCGAGGGCTTGGTCATGGCAACAGCATTGTACCTCGGACGATATACATGGAGCAAGGCATTTACAAATGAGAACGAAGTGATTGAGTACGTGGTACGGGTTTCCCCCTTGCTTGCGATCATGCACGTCATGGATGCCACACAAGGAGTTCTGTCAGGAGTAGCTCGAGGATGTGGGTGGCAAGCTTTCGGTGCAGCCGCCAATCTAATTGCTTACTACTTTGTTGGTTTACCCACCGCTGTGGTGCTCGCGTTTGTGTTCAAATTGGGAGGACGTGGACTTTGGTGTGGCCTGATCATGGGGGTCACCACACAAGCGCTTTCTCTTTTAGTCATCACTTGCATCACCAACTGGCAGCAGCAGGCTGATCAGGCATTGCTGCGGGTGTATTCATCTGTCACTGCGACGCTTCCCATAGAAGCTAACAAAGAGCAAAAAGATGAGATCCCAGCTTTGCTTCTACTCAACGATGGTGTTCATGAGGAGGTGAGATAACGATTCAGGAGTCCAAGGCTCACCGATTTTATGGTCAAATCAGAGATGCCCGAGCATGAGTGACTGGATTATATCAGAACAAGCATATCTTACACATCGCACATGGACAGAGTTCGTTGAAACCTGCATCAACGGGTCAATAAGTTTGCAGACTCTGAGCTGAATCCCCAGATTCCTCACCAATTTTGAGCAATGTAGCTATGTAGTTAGCTATCTGTTGGTTCAACCCAACTCGGCTTCACAAATGAAGAATCCAGCTTCATGGCGCATTGTGACTCCATCAGGTATTCAGATGAATCTTCACCATAAGTCCTCACAAAACTCATAACCTCTATCCTGAGTATTCTATTTCACTGAGTTTTACTGTATTGAAATTTATACCATTTCCTTGTTTGTACACATCCACACATTCTAATATCATTTAAATGCTGTCAAGTGCAACAAGTGTTGCTTTCTAAAGTTGAATCAGAGAGTTGTAGACTAGTGAAATATGACGCAGTTTCCTTTCGAAAATCTTTTCATATAATAATAGGTCTTGGTGTAGAAATTTATGTTGTGTAGAAAGAAGAAAAGGAACACTTCATCAATGGTTTGCATGATAATAGAGTGAAGCCATATTTGAATCCTTACATAAGAATATATGTTGTGTATTAAATTGATGTTGCAGTCTATATTTTCAGAATATTTAGATTTTTTTTTTTATAATTTGATTCTGATTTAAAAACAATCAAGTTTTATCTTGGTTTTTTTGTTTAATTATTTTTGTAAAAATTGATCTATTGAATTGGAGTCTAATGAATTTTCAAAACTGATTCAAATAGATTACAGAGCCTCATGACGGTCCAAAATCTATTTGCATTCAATTTACAATTTACTGAAAAATAATCCAGGGATTCCAACTACAATATTTTTTTAAACATGGAATCATATGTAATAAGCTTAATTCTTTAGATTTCATAACTCTTTTTTTCTAGAAATTAATTAGAATATTGTTGCAGATTAAAAAACGGTATTTTATTAAACCATTGTTTTTATTTTTAGATTTTTAACTTTTAATTTTTTCACCACGTGCAAATATAATGAGATACTAATACATTACAAAATTTAAAATAACATCTATAGAAAACTAATCCAAGATTATTACGAAATTATATAATTATTGCAATTCAAACAAATTAATTCTATATTTTTTTAAAAACAGTTTTTCTAAGATTTTCTATATAAGTTCAAAATCTCAATTCTATACATTTTTTCAAAGTATCTACATAAGTAATTAAAAAAAAAAAAAAAAAAAAAAAAAAAAGTATCTAAATGTAGCTAATTGTTTAATTCACATATTCTATAATAAGATTTCATAAAGATAAGAATATATCAAAAATACATGTTACAATGAGATGTTTAGATTTAAGTAAATATCTTCTTTAAAGGATTTTGTATATATGTGATTGAAAAATATATATCATTTCAATGAACTATTCAAAATTATTATAGTTTATGTATTTTTTTTTAAAAAAAAAAAAAAAAAAAAAAAAAAAAAAAAATTGTCATATTTAATCAAGATTTTAATTATTGACTTTCATTAAAAAAAATTTAAATTATGCTTAGTTTTTTCAAACTACTAGTTGAAAATAGGCTAAAATAATTAATCCAAAATTAGCAACTGGATGGTTCAATTTCAAGATCTTTTTAATTAATGGTAGATGGCATGCTAAAACTAAACTCAGTTCGACTCAATTTTGGCTTGTTAGTCTAAGACCTCATTAAAAATTGAATGATTCTAATAAATTGATATCTCTACCTTGTAACAATTACATTAAAGATAACCATGGAATATTATATAGAAGCCATTGAATTATCATAAATAATAAATGATAAAAAATAAATAATGATAAATTTAAAATATAAAATAATATCATTTTTTAAGCTTGGACATAAATATTTTTTAGAAATATCTCTGAATAAATTTACTTGCTATATTATAAATATCAAATATTGTTGCATATTAGATAATAAATAATAAAATTAAAATAAAGATTAATCACCAAATTAATATATATATATATATATATATATATGGTGAATAATATTTTATAACTATTAAAATTATCCCTATTGTATCAATAGGCCACCTCCCACATTTATAAATGTCTTTGGACATAATATTGATTTCAAATCCATAGTCAATAAGAGCAACAACTAAATCTATCAAGTCTCCCATCTTTACCAAGGTCTTTATGGTGGCCCCAGCCCAATGCTTCTTAGAATAATGACTAGGATCCTTATCATCAATCTCATCCAAAGAGAATTGACTCTTTTTATTGATGCAACATTCAACCAATTTCAACTCTTCTTCTTCTATTACTGTTGTATCTAAAACATTAGACATTGCAAACTCTCCTGTCAATTGTTTTTTTTTTGCTTAATAGTGTCAATAATGACATTATGAAATTATTTCTTTACAATGTTCAAAATTTTTCATAATATAAATTCAATTTTGGCATTCAATATCTTTTCTTCTAGCACCCCTTTCAAATCTATAGTTGCTTCAATATCTCATTGTAACTTATAAGCAACAAGCTTATCCTTCTCTTTATTTTTACCAACTTTCATATTTTCTTCTTAATTTTTTTTTTAATAGTAGCATATATCCAAAATATAATATTAATGGTCTAGTTTCAGATGGTCTATTACCTTGTGGTATAAGTAATCTCTTATTCTATGTTGCTTTTTCATCTCTTTGAAATTTCTTTTTGTTATTTGATTCTTTAAGATTTTTTTTTATTATTTTTCTACCCATTTTCAAATCCAACAAAGCTTCATGCTGGAATTTTGTAATGTAAGTATGTACAGACATGGTATTAATAGGATCATCCTACCTTGTATCATTTTTTATTATTATAGCTATGTTGAATAATTCTTCTCTTGTTGTTTTCTTTTTTTATTCATATTAGATATAGCATTACTCCACAAATCCCCTGTGTCTACATACTTGTCAAAAATTTCTTCTTTCTTTTTTATTACCTCAATGTTATAAGTAGTAACTTTCGATGAAGCCATAGCTTGTTAAGATGAATGATCCTTTAAAACTTTCTTCATTCCTTTCTTTTTAAAATTGGTTTTGAAGAACTTACTTGTATTTTATAAAGCAATCTTTCCATCCTTCTATAAAATTATTTGTTATTGTAGAATATCAGCAAAATCTCTATATTCTTTCCAAAGATACTCAATACTATTACACCAAATACATCTTTGTATATATCCTAGCTTTGATGTAAGTTTGTCCTCAGATATTCCACTCTTTTTTTTTAGCTTTGTCATTTTGATTTTGTAAGTATTTTATTTCTTTAACCAACTCGTCTATTGCATCTTTTAGTGGTACAACTGTAGGCATAGGAATTGGAATAATAGATATAGATATAGCAGATCTTTGGAGTTGCCTTTGAGATATTGAGATTGGTAGAGGTCTAGTTTCTTAACTAACCACCACCTTACCTCTTTGATATTTCTTTTTAGTAAGTATATTCACTGCCTTAGAGACCTTCTTCAAATCATAAATGAGTCCATTGTCTTTTATATTATCCTCTAACAATAATTCCAATTATCTCTATAATTTATTGTTAGCTAATTGAAGAAATAATTCCATCTTATTATTTTCAAGTGTCAACTTTTCTATCTGAGACAATTGAAAAAATTATCTCTCAAATTCTTGAAACAACTTTGTAATAGCCAACTCCTTATTGGACCTATTTATCCATTCCATGAATGACTTTTTAGTCATTCTATCTACATCATCCAAAAAATATTCTTCTTTTAGTTGAAGAGTAAAATCCTCCTATTTAACTCCATGAGCTTGAATAATTTCTTTTATATACTCTTGTAGTTCTATTATAACTATAAGTTCAAATATATGGATCATTTCTTTTTTTGATATCTTGTTGAGTTCCATCGCTCACAAATAATATTCCAAATACTTAGAGATTTTTCTACAATCAAATTGATCCAATAATTCAACCACAAATTATAAAACTTTAGTAGTCATTGCTTCTTTATGTTTCATTGTTTATCATTGCTACATAAAAAAGTGTAAATGCTTAAAATATTTGAACTATAGAAAAATCAAGCTGTAATGATGGTACACCATTACAGCTCCTATTACCACTTTCTTGTTCTTTTTCGATAATAAGATACTAAAAACTCTCCTCCTTAGATATTTTATGTTGGATTCATCAAATTATCATGTGGTGTGGTCTTTAATCTGGAAATATATTGGATACTTGATTATAAAGAATTTACTTATAACTTATTGATAATAAGTTATAAAGATTTTAATAAGTGCTTTGTCTTTAATAAAAAAGATAAATAATATGATAATATTATAAAATATATTATACTAATAAAAACCTCTTATATTTAAATAGATTTATATATAAAATTTTTCTTTGGCATATAATAAATTTCTTAATATCTCTTTCTATCTAAAATCATTACTAATTAGTTGTTGATAAGTTAGATTCTCAATAATTTTTAAGAAAATTTATAATCTTCTTTTTAAACCTCATTTTCATATCAAAATTTTATTATAGCTTCATATATCTATATTTCCACCTCCATAAAGTCTTGGCTCCTAAAAAAATCCTTTTAATTTGTACAAAATACTTGAATTGCAACAAAATCATTCAATAGTTTATTCACCTACAAAAGATTGATTTCTTTCTAAACTTTAGAGTCCAATAACTCTTGATCCAACTATTTAATTTTATCTTTGAGTTTCATCACAAGAAAATTCAATTGTAGATTTGTTTTTAATTATTTAATATCTTAAAAATCCGAGTATGTGCTTAAAATCCTTATTTATGGATATCTAAGTAATATTTCCTTCATATTTCAAAAAACCAAAACTCTAATGCCACAAAATTTTTGTATATAATTTTGCAATATGAAAATATATACTTTTTAAAATTTTGAGCCAGAAACTTATCAATTTGTTTAAGATATAGCTCAAAACACAACCACTAATTAAATAGGATTACTTATTGTCTTTAGATTATAAGTACTATTTTCCACTTCCAATATCTCTTTCATCTTAGCTTAGAATTTATCAAGCCATATATAAAAAATATAGTTAAAAAAGTGTTTCTTCCAACCCTAATTGCCAATCTTTTATTGCTTTTTGTATGCACAAGTTATGTCTAAAAGAGTGACAATAGGTATAATTTCAACACCTTAACTTTGAGCACCTATATCTCATTCATAAAAAATCTAAAGCACTCAATTTTTGTACCAAAACTATAGCCAAAATCCTAAATTTATTAATCCTAGCCTTTGATGTTCAAATGCCTTTAAAAAAATATCCCTAATTCCTAATACGGCCTTAGGCAGCCTCCTTGAAGTCTATTGGATATGACTTGTGGCCAATAGGAATAGAAATTTCTATCATCTATCTTTATTCATCTATATGGATGGCCTAACTACTATTCTTTACTAAAAATCCCTTTCTAATTCTTTTTCTAATAAGATTTACATAGTATGTGTTTTAAATACCAAAAAAAAAAAAAAAAAAAAAAAAGATTTCAAGGATCACCAATGTCTAATAAGGGTGGCTCAAAATATATAAAAATTATTATCAGTAAAATATCAACCTCAAAAGTCACTATCAAAAAAAACAAAACAAAAAAAAACAAAAAAAAAAAACAAAAAAATTGTATAAACCTCAATAATAGCCTTTTTAAACAAATTCCTTCTAAAATAATAATCTAATGATATTTTGTAACTAATAAAAATCCAATGAAATGGCTCTTGTTTAGTTGTATAATAAATCATATATATATATATATATATATATATATAATATTTTCACATGTTAGTCAATCCATAATAGAAATATTTGTAATAATTCTTAAGATTTTTTCTCTTCTTGGATGAACTATAGTCCTCTAGAGGTCGCAGATTATTTTCTTCTTAATCAATATTATTTTTGATTTTTTATATCTATTTCTTCTTATTTCATTTTTGTGATAAGAAGTGAAGAGTTTATTATAGTGGATTCTAAGAAAGCCAAATTGGATTCAATTACAAATACTCCTAAAGTATTGAGGATAAAGACAAAGATCTTGTTTAAGCAAAATGAAGAATTTTATATAACCTTACATAATAAACATAGAATAAAACCACCTTAGTCACTATTACAAATCTCTTTAAAAATTCCATCACTAAGGTCTACTTCACTAGAAGATGTATGTGTTTAAGATGGCAATTCAATATCAATAGCAAAAGAACTAAGAATTAACCTTGTAAGAAAATTTGATAGAACTTGTTCAAAATTTCATCACTTGATAAATCAAATATAACTTATTATTTTATTCCAACCTCAATAATATTAAATGGAAGCATCTCAATTGGTCCAATTGGAATCTTACTCTAAAATCAAGATTTGTCTTGATTTATTCTATTCTTTGAAAAAAACTCATCCATATTGTATAACTTTGTAACATTTTTGAGAGCATTTATGGAAGCATTTAAAAAACATAATAAGATTTATTTTGCCACAATTAAAATCCAAGCCTTTCAGCAAAGATTATAGTTTGGCAATTAGTATATGATATTAATTAAGGTGAAGGCACATTAATAAATCAATTTTATTTGAGATTATTAGACAATGTAAATAATCTAAAATTGACTATGGCTAATTCTCAAATTCATAATAAAACTATCAATTAAGTTGTAAAGTGTAATAATTGACAATTTGAACATTAGTATGATAAATACCTATTGCATATACTATAAATTTATACCAATTGCTCAGCATCTTTTACGTATTTTAATCTTATTATAAATTATATCAAAGAACTTATACTAAATTATAAGAAGATAATAGAATACATTATTATATTATAATTTGACTATCATGTAAAAATAATATATATATATATATATATATATATATAATTAAATAAAAGCCAAATCATTAGATTTTTATTGGTTATAAAATATGACTAGATTATTATTTTAGAAGGAATTTGTTTAAAAAAGAGCTACTATTGAAGTTTGTTCAATTTTTTTTTTTTTTTTTTTTTTTTTTTTTTTCTTAATAGTATATTTTGAACTTGATTTTATATTGATAATAACTTTTATATATTTTGAGTTATTTTTGTTAGACATTAGTGACTTATAAAATCTTATTTTATTTCTTTTGTTTAATATTTAAAATACATATTATATAAATCTTGTTAAAAAAAGATTAAAAACAAATTTTAGTACCAAAAAGAATAGTTAGGCCATCCATGTAGATGAATGGAAATGGATGATAGAAATTTCTATTTATATTGGCTAAAAGTCATATCCAATGGACTTCAAGGAGATTGTCTAAGATTTTATTAGAGATTTAGGTTGTTCTTTTGTCAGAATTTAAACATTAGAGGTTAGAATAAATAAGTTTAGATTTTTGGCTATAATTTTGATATAAAAATAGAATAATTTGAAATCTTTGTAAAAAAGATATAGGCACTCAAAGTCAAGGTGTTGATTTTATATCTACTATTATTTTTGAGGCATAATATAAGTATATAAAAAGCAATAAAGGATCAATGATTAAGATTGAAAAAAATACTTTCTTGGCTTTATTTTATATAGATGATTCAATAATTTATAAGTTGATATCAAAGAGATATTAAGAATTAAAGTGAGTACTTGCAATCTAAGGATAGTAAAAAATCTGCTTAATTAGTGGTTATATATTGAACTATATCTTAAGTAATCTGATAAGGTTTTGATTTAAATTTTTTAGAATTGTGTATTTTACATTATAAAGCTATACAAAAAAATTTATGGTATTTAGATTTTGGATTTTTGAGATATGAAGAAAGTAATGTTCAAATTTTTGTAAATTAGGATTTTAAGCACTTGTTAGGATTTTTGAAATATCAAAAAATTAAAAAAAAAAAATCTATAATTGATTTTTTTTATAGTGAAGCTTAAAAGTATAAGCTACACTTTTTAGAAATTTGACAAAAATTGAATAGCTAGATCAAGAGTTACTAGATCCTAAAATTCAAGAAGAAATCAATCTTTTGGGAGTGAATAAGATATTGAAGGGTTTTGTTATAATTTGAGCATTTTGTACAAATTAAAGGGATTTTTAGAAGCCAAGATTTTATAAAGGTGAAAAAATAGATATATGGAGCTATGACAATATTTTTGATATGAAGATGAAATTATAAAAGGTGATTTTAGATTCTTATAGAAGTTATTGAAAAGCTAACTTATCAAAAATTAATTAGTTATAATTTGGTATAGAAAAAAATGTTAAGGATTTTTTAGATACCATAGAAAAATCTTTTAAATAGATCCACTTAAATCTAAGAGGTTTTTACTAGTATAATATTTTAAAAATATTATTATATTTATTTGTCTTTCTTATTAAGGACTAATAACTTATTAGAGCTTGGCCAATAAGTTATAGATAAACTCTCTATAGCTAGGTACTTAATGTATTTTCAAATAAAAAGTCATGCTACATGACAATATTACCTCCAAGTCATCATAAGATACTTTTTGAATGGATTTCTGGTTGCTTTAATGTATAGGAATCCTAAGAACCTTCTTTTGTGACTTCCTATGTAACTTGGGAGGTAAAAAATCTGAAGAACCTTCTCTAACAACCTCTTAGAACCTTCTACAATCTTTTAAGATCTTCTAAGAAGTTTTAAGACCTTTTAAAACTTTCTAAAATCTTTCTTAAATAGATGTCTATAATAAACTCTAGCAAATATTTGGAAGTAAAAAATATGTAGATTGATATTATTTATTCCAAATTTTTTTTTGAATAAGAAAAGAAGTATCAAAAAGAACAATGCTTGTATTTTTATTATAGGAAATCTGGCCACAAGATTGATAATTGTCCCTAAAAATGTCAATATACATATCAAATAAAAAGTATAGTTACATGACTAGATGCTTTACAAAAAATTGAGGACATATATGCACAATAGGAATCATTGTTAGATGGCATGATTTTTAATTTAAAAATATATCATATACTTAACTATAGAAAATTTATCTTTAAATTATTGGCTACACTCCAAGAAGTAATTTGAATTTAATAAGGATGACAAATAAATATAATAATATTAAATATATATATACATATTATATTAATAAGAATCTTTTAAAGTTAAATAGATTTATACATAAGATTTTTTTATGGCATCTAAAAATTCTTTAATATCCTTTTTTATGCCAAATTATAATTAGCTAATTTTTGATAAGTTAGATTTTCAATAATTTCAAAAAAATTCTATAATCTCTTTTCAAAACTTTATTTTTATGTCAAAATTTTATTATAATTCCATGTATCCATCTTTTCATCTCCATAAAGTCTTGGCTACAAAAAAAATCTCTCTAATTCGTACAAAATATTCAAATTGAAGAAAATTCCTTCAATAACTCATTTGCCTACAAAAGATTGTTTCTTTTTAAAACTTTAGGATCAAGTATCTCTTGGTTCAATTATTCAATTTTTGTTAATTTTTTTAAAAATGTAGCTTATATCATTAAGCTTTATCACAAAAAAATTAGCCATAGATTTATTTCTATTTGTTTGATATCTCAAAAATCCTAGTAGATATTCAAAACCCTAATTTATAGATATTTAAGCACTATTTTCTTCATATCTCAAAAATCCAAAATTAAAATTCTACAAAAATTTGTATATAACTTTATAACATAAAAATATACAATCTCAAAAATTTTGAGCTAAAATCTTCTTAAATTGCTTAAGCTATAGCTCAAAATACAACCACTAATTAAATGAGTTAGTATTGACTTCAACTCTCAATATCTCTTTCATTATTAATTATAAATTATTAAATCATATATATATATATATATATATATATAATATAACCATAAAATTATTCACTTCAATCTTTGTCGTCAATTCTTTATTATTTTTTATATGCATGCATTATGGTCCAAAAATCAATAGTGATACAACATTAACACCTTGATTTTAAATACTTATATCTTCTTTTTAAAAACTCCAAATTGCTAAATTTTATACCAAAATTATAGCCAAAAATTTAAACTTACTAATTTTAATCTTTGATGTTCAAATGACTTCAAAAGAATAATCTTAATCTCTAATAAAGCCTCAGATAGTCTCCTTGAGCTCATTAGACATGACTTTTGGCTAATAGGAATGGGAATTTTTATCATCTATTTTTATCCGTCATAAATGACTTAACTATTTATTTTTATATCAAAATCTTTTTCTAATCTTTTTTTTAATAAAATTTATATTATATATATTTTAAATTCTAAATAAAAAGAATAAAATAAGATTTCAAGAATTATCAATGTTTAACAAAGATGATTCATAATATTTAAAATTTATTATCAATACAATAACTATATATTATCATAATATGTAAATGTTATTATTGACACAAAGTCAATCTCAAAGTTCACTATCAATTAAAAAAAAAATTAAAAAATTAAAAAAAATTATACTATCTTTAATAGTAATTCTTTTAAATAAACTTCTTTCAAAAAAATAATCTAATTACATATTATAAACAACTAAAATCTACTAATATGGATTTTATTTAATTATGTAATAAGTCATATATTAAATTTATATAAAAATTATTTTTACATTGTGGTTGATAATATGATACTATTATATTATATGTCATCTTGTTTGAAAATAAATTGGATGATTAGTTATAGAAAGTAAACTTGCATTTTGTAACTAAATAAGAATTTAACAATTTTAATAAATTTTTAAATAAATTCTAATTGAATCTCTAATAATCTTAATCAAATCCTAAAATAATCTTTAAAAAATTCTAAAAGAATCATAAAGAACTCCTAATGAAATCTTGATGAAATAATAAAGAAATTTTAAGAAAATCATACCGAATCTTAAAAATTTCTAATAAATTCTTAAAGAAATCATCAAGAATTTTTTTTAATTTTTTTATAAAAATCTTTAAAAAATCCTAAATAAAGTCTAATTGAACTTTAATCAAATCCTTAAAAAATCCCATAAAAATCTTAACTAAATCCTAATTAAATCGTAATAAAATCTTAATGAAATCCTAACAATTCTAATAAAATTTTAAAGCTATCTTAAATAGATTCAAATCAAATCTTAAAAAATTTTGATAAAATATTAAAAAAAGTCTTAAATAAATTCTAATAAAATCCTAATTATATTCTAATCAAATTTTAATCAAATTCTAATAAAATCTTAGTCATCTTAATAAAATCCTAAAATAATTCTAAAAAAATCTTAAGTAATTTTTAATAAAATTCTAATAAAAGATTATAGTAGATTTAAAATTTTAATAATTATTAAATTAAATATTGATCTTTGTTCAAAATTTGCACACTTGACCTATTAGTTAAAAACAAGCATACAAAATTTAAAGGAATTTGAACTTACAAATTAGGAGAGAAATTTTTTAATCCGTTGTCATGTGGCATGATCTTCTATTTAGAAATATATTAGATATTTGGCTATAGAGAATTTTCTTATAATTTATTGACAAGACTCTAATAAATGATTTTTTTTTAATACATAGGACAAATAACACAAAGGTATTACAAAAGAAAAGTTATATCAATAATATCCCTTTGGTATTCAAATAGATTTGTACATAAACTCTTGGCTCCTAAAGAATCCCTTTAGGTTGTATAAAAGGATCAAATTGTAATAATATCCTTCAATAGCTTATTTACTCGCAAAAATTTATTTCTTCTCAAACTTTAGAATTCAATAACTCTTGATTCAACTATTCAATTTCTATAAAAAAAATTTAAAATATATATAATATTTTTAAATTTTATTATAAAAAAACTCAACTATAGATTTCCTTCTAATCGTTTGATATCTTAAAAATCCTAATAGGTGCTTAAAACCCTAGTTTAGAGACATCTAAGTACTATTTTCTTCATATCTCACAAATCCAAAATCCTAATGCCACAAAATCTTTATAAATAGTCTTTTAATGTAAATATATATACTAATAAAAATTTTGAGCCAAAAAATTTTCAAATTTCCTAAGATATAGTTCAAAATATAACCACTAGTTAAGTAGGGTTACTTATTGCCCTTTGATTATAAGTACTAACTTCAACTCCTAATATCTCTTGTATTCTAATTTAGATTTCATCAAATTTTATATAAAAAATATAGTCAAGAAAGTGCTCTTTCCAATCCTAGTTGGTGATCCTCTATGGCTTTCTGTATACGTGAGTTATGCCTAAAAGAGTGATAATAGGTATAATTTCAACACCTTAATTTTAAGCACCTATATCTCCTTCATAAAAAGCTCAAATTATAAAAAAACGTATATCAAAACCATAGCCAAAAATCTAAACTTGTTGATGCTAGCCTTTGATATTTGAATCCTATCAAAAAATAAATCCTAAATCCTAATAAGCCCTCGGGCAGCCTCCTTCAAGCCTATTGGATATAATTTTTGGCTAATAGGAATAGAGACTTCTATCATCCCTCTCCATTCACCCACATGGATGGCCTAACTATTCTTTTTTATATTAAAAATTCCTTTTTAATCTTTTTTTTAATAAATTTTATATAATATGTATTCTAAATATCAAATAAAAGAAGTAAACAAGATTTCAAGGATCACCAATATCTAACAAAGGTGACTTAAGATATATAAAAATTATTATCAATATAAAATCAACCTCAAAAATAATATATAAAAAAAAAAATTATATAAACTTCAATAATAGTTTTTTTAATAGATACCTTCTAAATTAATAATCTAACTATATTTTATAACTAATAAAATCTATTGATACGGCTCTTGCTTAATTGTATAATAAATTACATATTAAATATATATATACAATATTTTCATATAGTAGCCAAATTACAACATGACATTGCTCAAGTGTTAGCCATCTTCTTTTCCCAACCTTAATATTAGTCTTTTAGAATCAATAGTTCTTTTTTGAATAATCTATTGTTTAGATTGAAATGGCTTTTTTTTTTGAGCCAATAGTTGATTTAGTTAATAACTCTTTTTTTGTAGAAATCTTCATTAATCCTCCAAATCCAATTTTTAAGATTGTAGTCTATTTAAATTCCAATAACCTTTGATATAACTACTCAATTAAGTTAAATTTTATAATAAACATTCAATAAAGTTATATTTATAAATCCACAATTTTTACTTATAGATTTATTCCAAAACTCAAAAAATTCTTTTAAATGTGAATCTACTTCATTTCTTAATAATCAAAGTCACCTAAATAAAATCTTAACTTTGTATAACTCTCACAAAATTACTTCAAATTCAAAAACCTTAAAACAAATGCTCAAAGCAACCATATTAAGTTTTTTTTTTTTTCTAATCTCACTCTTCAATCAACAAAAGAATCTTCTTTTTATTATAGATGCATGGTTTTATACTTTAAAATCTGATTTTGAACATAATTCAAAATTAGCCTTTTTTGGATATCAATCTAAGATTTTCTTAAATAATTTTTTTTTAAATCTATCTTTTTTTTAATTTAAAAATATTTATAGTATTATTTTTGCTAATCTATCTTGTTTTATTTTATTCATTATCTTATAAAATAAATAAAAGCTATTTTTATAAAAATATAATATTAATACTATATATTTTTATTAAATTTCTATTTTTTATCTATATTTTATAAAATAATTTTGTTACTAAGTCTTGAATGAAGCTCCTCTATAATACAAGTCTTTTTTATTTTTTATTTTTTATCCTATAGCTGTATTATAATACAATATTGATATAATTTTTGATTTTTTATATATATTTCTTCTTATTTTATTTTTATTACAAGAAATAAAGAATTTATTATAGTGGATTTTAAGAAAAGCCAAATTAGATTTAATTATAAATATTCTTAAACCATTGAAGATCAAAACAAAGACCTTATCTAAGCAAAATGAAGAACTTTACATAACCTCACATAATAGATAAAGAATAAAACCACCTTAGCTACTATTAAAAGTTTAAAAATTTCATCACCAAGGTCTATTTTACTAAAAGATATATATATATATATATATATATATATATAAGAAAATCTTAGGATAAACAAAGGATTTTGAATTCAAAATCTTTGAAGGAATCTCAAGATAAATGAATGGTTTTGAACAAAGAATCTCAAAGAGAATCTTTAAAAGAATCTTAGGATAATCAAAGGATTTTAAACAAAGAATCTTCAAAAGAATATTTAATAAAATTACAAGATAAATAAAAGATTTTAATCAAAAAATCTTTGTGGCATCTTAAAAAAATCAAAAGATTTTAATTAGAAAATCTTTGAAACATCTTAAAGGAATCAAAAAGATTTTAATCAAAGAATATTTATAGAATCTTTAAAAATTCAAGATTTTGATCAAAATTAAAGAAATAAAAAGATTTTAACTAAGAAATCTCTAAGGGCATCTTAAGGGAGTCAAAGGATTTTGATCAAAGAATCTTTAAGACATCTTAGGAGAATCAAAGAGTTTTTGACCAAAAAATCTTTGAGAGAACAAAAAAATTGATAAACAAGATATTTTGAAAGAAATCACAAGGATATAAATTGAGATATTATTAGTACTCTTTTTCTTTATTTAATAGGCAACCATGATTCCAGCAATTTCTTGAAGAAAGTTCTCTCTTTCATGACAACGATTAATTTGATTGGAACCTTGCTCTTAAATCAAGCTTACAATATTGAAAAAGTATATTAATAAGAATTTAACAGAGAATTTTATTTGGCATTGAAAATTTCTTGT